>JAPYYQ010002532.1:0-17997 GCA_030522585.1 Anagyrus pseudococci
AACAGGCTTTCTGGTGATGTGCTGGTCGGAAAGATGGCCATTCGGTATATTATTCGAAATAAAATGGTGATATGATGGTTGGAATTTCCTACAGGGATCCTTAAACGCAATTCACTTGAGCACATGTCGAAACGAAATTTCAAACTCAGCCTCAGCCCGGGCGCTCACTCTCCCTCGGCAAAGGTAAAATATATTCCCAGCCATTTGCAAGTAAGTCAGAAGCACAAAAGTTCGCGCTTTTTCGCTGGAAAGCGACGGGAGAAAAGAGAGAGAGTGGGGGTTCGCGCTTCAGGTCGTTAAACGCGCAATCTAAAATTCCGGGCGCGGGCATAAAAACTTGCAAGCTCATCAGAGCGCACATTCAGAGAGCGCCTCCCATTCTCCGGGCTTCCCGTGAAAAATCCATAGGACAAACGCTCGTCCTGCGCGGAATAACCGCATTGCCGCGAGAGGGTGGAAAAGTAGTCGGGCAAACGTTTGCAATGGCTTGAATTAAACGATCGCCCCTTTTCCGGCCCGACGTTTATCCACCGAGGGAGATGTTTGAGGTTAGCGTCTCCTGTCTTTCTGCTATTCGCTTTGGCAGGCCAGTTCGGACTTTGCGGATTAAGATGACCCGATGCTGGTGCAATAGCTGGTCGATCGACCGCGTGTCTGTGTGCCTCTGACTCTGCGTGTGTTAGTGGATGTGTCAGCTGAACGCGACGGCCGCCTCGTGGATATCTGCTCGGCAAATCGATCCCGGCCGGTTTATTTTGAAATTAGGAGGAGAGCTTGGCCTTCTTACTCTGTTTGTTGACGCTATTTCGGACGCTATAATGATGGTAAACGAAAGTTCGATTGATCTTCGTAACAAGCCGTTTAGTCCGCTAAATTATTTAACTTACGTACTTTTGAATATTAATACACGTAATAGTCGAATTGATCGAATCTTCAATTTACTTTTCTTCCCGAGCATCAAGGTATTTACGACTTGCTACTTCTTCCCGTAAGCTCGGTTTTAAAAATCTCATTTTCCTCGCAACTTTTTTATTATCATTGAAAACGTTCTCTTTTCTCGAATGTGATATACAAAAAAGATATTAAAATTCCATCAAACCATAAGACATCCAATACGAAATATCCATTTATCAATGAAATAACGCGCCTCTCTCTCTCACAGCAGAGGAACAGTCCCAACAATGCCTATCCCAGGCTCTCGCCGTCGATTTCTGAAGTGTATCCGACTACTTCCGACAAACGAACAAAGGCCCTCTTCTTACCCAGCGGCTTTCGAAGTTCAATATCACCAAGTATTAGGCTGGAGGAGGGGAGGTAGAAGAAAGCGCGACGTCACAGTCACGTACAGAGATACCCACACTATAATATATCCAGTCAAAGCCACTCGAGCGTATACTCTCCGGAAGCGCATGTGTATCCGTACGTTCAAGGAGTCGCCAGCTCTCGCTCTTGCGCTGGGCATGTGTGTGCGCGCGCGCTCGAGAAAACTTTAGCGGGCTTTAAAATTAGAACAAAAGCGAGCGAGCGAGAGCGAGGGATAGAGAGAGAGAGGCGCAGCGAAGCTCTCCTAATGATCTAACAGCGGGTCGATCGCTCGCGAGGTCGACGTCGTCGTCGTCGGCGCAACGCGTTACGTGCGCTCGCCAGCCACTCGTCGACTAGACATATGCATACTCTTGCGCGCATGTGCAAACGTTTGCTCCTCCTGCAGCGGCAGCCACTCGAGAAAATTCGCTTATCATAGACGAATAAAGTGGCCATAGCCAACGTGACAACGCTCGAGCGATACACCGTCGTCTACCGGCTGCCTCGACTCTTTTAGCTTTTAGCTTCGCTCTACTACGTCTAATCAGCCTCTTCGGAATACGAGCGCCCGGGGGTGTGGGGAAGCCTGACGAGATTATTTCCCAAATGAGATCTCAGGTGAGATCTCCAATCTCGTTTCTCCCGTAAGGTAGTCCGGCTAATACCGGACTCGAAGGATTTGCCTCTCTCTCTCTCTCTCTCTCTCTGGTTCTAATGGAAATCGAATATGTCAGACTGTTTGTCATTTTAATCGGGAATGTAACGTGGAAAAGTAAGGGAGAAAGGGAGGCAAGAGTCAGGCGTGACGAGCCGACGAGGAAACGGGATTATAATGTTGCGTGACGAAGACCCGATGGAATAGGCTTTATGTTCGTTCATCCTCGAGCGCGGATGGATATGACAGGAGGAAACGCATACATCGGCAGAATACGGAACTTCCGAGTTTCGGATAGTCTTTGATACATACATTTTACCAGCTCTCGAACGTCGTGCTCGCCTCGGCTGTTTGTCGCGAGTTTTATCGTCCCGGCGCGGTAATATTTTCCTGGGGCTTCTTGGAAAGTGGGCTCGGAACTTTTTCGAGCGCACTTCTTTATTCTCGAAGACGAACGATAACCGATTGCTCGTTTGTTTAAGTGCAGTGACGCTGCGGAAATCAAATAATTCGCAAAGTGCGCGCCGAGTGACCGAGTGTTTTTTTTTTTAAATGATATTTATACAAAAAGTCGCTTGGCTAAAATAAACTCCGTATCCTCTGATCTTCTCTTGGCTCTGGGCGAACTTGCGCGAATTTTTATCGATGAATATCAATTTGGAGGTAATCTTGTTTTTTTTCTTCACTCCTCCAGACGCGCCGGCATGCGCCTCTCATTATCATACAAATTTATGAGCACGCCGTACGTTTT
Source organism: Anagyrus pseudococci (assembly GCA_030522585.1). Taxonomy (NCBI): domain Eukaryota; kingdom Metazoa; phylum Arthropoda; class Insecta; order Hymenoptera; family Encyrtidae; genus Anagyrus; species Anagyrus pseudococci. Next base: position 2,712 of record JAPYYQ010002532.1, read on the forward strand.
TTCCATTGCCTCGCGACGGCGCCCAAAAAACCAGAAATTCTTCTTTTGAATTAAGGTACTTGTTTTTATATTAATAAATTATACCCCCCAGCTTTCGCAAAGAGAGAGAAAAGAGAGTTGATTATTCTATGTATGCAGGTCGTTTGAATAACTAATTAGCAGGCGCGCGCAGCTAGTTCGTCTCTCCTCCACTGTTTTCTTCGGCAAGACAAAGAATAATAATAAAAAACGAAGAAGAAAGAAAGAAGTATCATTTGCATTTTCAGTCCGGTCGGCTGCACGGAAAATCAGCAGCGCGACTGGAGAAAAGACACCCAAAGCTGGAGGAAGCATAGAGAGTGAGAATATTTGCTTAAGTAAATTCGGATACTCTAGCATTTTGCTAATTAGAGTTTCAAATACGAGGCTTCGTTACCATTTACACCAGCCAGCGGGTTTTCTCGACTTTGTAAAACTGCCGGTAAAGGTGCATCAAAGAATTCGTATAGATAAAAAAAGGTAGAAGAAGAAAATTTTAAGAGCCAGACTTTGCAGTGCTTTTTCGCTGCGAGACGACGAAAGTAGATCGGAATAACAGTCGTACACTGACAAGGCGCCAACGACGGAACTATTTCGGAAGACAAACATTTTAACATCGAACGCGCGCGCGCGGCAGCAGCAGCACACTTATGAAATAAATAGCCTCATCCTTGACGCTTTTCCTAGAGCGACTCTCGCCGAGAGATAAATACGCGAGATGTTTTCGCGCTCTGCGCGTAAAAAGTGCTCGGAGCTCTCGATTGCGCTGAATTACAGGGGTAATTTCCAAGAGAAGCCAAACGACCCCCGCTGCATCCGGAGCACACCGTGAGAGTGCCCAGCGGGGATATTCATTAATTAAGGCGTCGGCAGGGCCGCCGGCTGTACGCCCCAGCAGCCGCTCTTCTCCAGCGTAAAGCCGGAGAAAAAATAAGGAGGAAAAACGGCGGAGGGGACAAAAAATAGCCGGCGTACGTGCGCGCGCCTCGGGCTACGCCGTATGTGCCAGAGGAATTCCCAATATCCCCCCCACCCACCTGCCACCTCTGCTCGTCGTATCGCTCTGTGCCCCCGAGGCGCTGAACACTTGATAACACGTACCGTGTTCTTTTTGATAAGCGACGAGAAGGAGAGAGAGAGACTCGTGCCGATTGGCTGGGGCTGCCGAACTCGCCTTGTTTGGATACACCGGGGGCATCCACATTCCGCAACTCCCGAGGTGGTCGCTCGCGAGAAAGTCCGTCTGCGTATATGCCAGCACGAAAATCGGAATTGACGAGTAGTGTCTCTGGTTAGAGGCGAGACTTTGAGCTGCGGGCTTTATGGGTACGGAGAAGCTGCGATGCTCGCGGTAAGATTCGATACGCGGAGGCTCTTTATTTGGTGCTCCGATGAGAAATTGCGATGCCAAAGGCTTGGCTTGACAATGTTACGAGAGCGTACGTGATTTTTTAATAAAAAAAAAACGATGGATTTGAGGATAATTTTGTTTGTTTTGCATTTCGGCTTTGGCGCTTTTGGATTCATATAAATTTATTTAGCGAAATAAAATATAAAACGATATTTCGACGTTGAATAAAAAATACGACGTGTATTTTATTATATTCCAGCAGCGTTTCTGTAAATTAGTCGGTAAACAAAGGGGGTTGTTATTTTTCAATAAGCGAGAAAATTGAGAAAAAGGTAACGGGATAAATCAGTGATTTTTTTTTCAACTCTTTCGGTACGCTCAGATGGTGTGCTTGCTCGGAATTGTACGTTAGCGCGCGCCTAAGTTGTGTAAAATGACTGTCTATAACGGCTAAGAGTTCGGAAGTTACAGTAGGTTATGTAAAGTGCAATAGCCGGCTATTAGGAGCAAAAAGTTAGCAACTTCTTATGTTCGTTTATTCAGCATCTTTTTACTAGTTTTTTTTTTTTTTGCAAGACCGAAACCAACTCTACGAGATGAAAAAGAAGGAAAAGCTTACAGTCTCACAAATGTGGCTTGTTTTCGAATAGAACAACATCGAACAATAATAATTTTTGGTTTTAAAATACGTGAACAAATATTTGTTCTACCGCAATTGTAATAATATTTTCGTCGATTTACCTATAGAGACCAGTAAATAATTATTCGAAAGAAATTTTATTAAATTTTTTCAAGACTACGTGTTAAATTATTCTTGAAATTTTTTTTAAATAGATCATACTCTATTAGCGTACCCGAACGGTAAACCCTTGGATGCTGTGTTATTCTACGAACTTGGGATAATCTAGAAATCTAATATTAGTCCTTAGCACTCATCAAATATTTTCATGCAACACAAAATTCCACTAAATTTTACGCAACGACTCAAATTACACTTCCAACTTCTTTCAAGCAAAATCACGACATTTCAAAAAGAAAAAAAAAGAAAAAAAGAAGAAAATAAGGTTAGATGACGCAGCGGCCGATTGGCCAATAGGTTTCAAAAGCTCCTACGATGCAAAATTCAGTAGGATTGGGCGTGAATAGCCTTTCATTGTCGTGCGCGACACTTTGGAAAAGGAAACACAAATAAATCATATCGAAGACGTAGCCGTGTGATTCTGAGTTTTGTATTTGTAGCGCGCGAATGCCGCTATTCATCTCGGCTAGGCTATTCTAAATGTTTTACCCGGCCAAAATAGCGCTTACACATCTTTTCTTTTTACGAGTTTCGTCTTGAGTTAAACGTTTAACTGTATATAAAATTACTGTTCAAGTTTTTATTTTTAATCGTATCGCTAAAAGTTAAAGTCTTTCGGAGTTAGTCTCCGCGCTTACCGGCGATCGCTTAATTTAAATGACCCGATAGTTATATGCGTTTTATGCATCTGATTTCTAAGCAGCATTGGATCATTTAAAATTCAAAGTGATTTAATACGTATGCAACAGATTAAAATGTCTCGAGCGGCTATTACGTTTTATGAGTCATCCAAAGTCACAGGCGTACAAAAATTACGTATACAAACATCTTGAATCATCGGGAGCGGGGCGTTTCAAAAATAATCTTGAAATTTCATCGTCATTAAACGTTTGTCAACAAAGTGCAAGCACAAGAGCGTAAAGAGCGAATCGACGACGAATCGAATCAATAAAAAAAGCTCATTTATGCGCATTAACGTGCGGCAAAGGCAAACACTGGAAAAAGGCAATAAAGGTAGTGGAGCTCTTGCTCTTGGATCAGTTAGAAACATCAAGCTTTCCGCGTCGGTTGAAAGTAAGCTGCTATAGGTCGGCTGGAGAAGGAAGAGAACGAATTCGATAGATCCACAAATCTTCATAATTCACTCAGTCGTGGCAATGTACATACCTCACTGCTCCTTTGACGCCTCGTATATTTTTCCAGCTCCCCCCGACTCTCTCTTTTCCACCCTCGCTATCTCTCTTGTCTCTCAAGCGCCAGTTCTCCGCTTGCGCCTTTAACTTGGGAAAATACAGGCGAAAAGAAAATATTTGCGCGGTCGTCTCGGGAAACAGTTTTGTCGCGTGCAATAGGTAAAGTGAGAATGGCGATGTTCCTCTCTCTATCTCACTCGGCGAAACGAGCGCCGAGGGACGTGAGACTTTACGACAGCCGCGAATAATGTTTGATCGATGGAAAAGGCGGTAATCGACGCTGGCTGAGCGAATTAATGCGACTTTTTAATTAGCTCAGCCACTCACTGGGCAAATGGGCTTTCTCTTGTGGTAACTCTTAGGCTCGCTTGGCTTTTAATTTATGGACGACATGTGCGTTCGATATGTCTGATTTATTGTTAATTCGGAGCTAGTTTTCTTAGATTGTATTTTTTTATTAGCAATTCTTTGAATGAACGTCTGTTTTTAATGCAATTGCATTGTATGCGGCAGCATTTACAAACTCTTATAAATATCTAGGTCGACTGAAAAAGATTCTAGATTCACTAAATTGTTATAAAGAAAAAAAAACATTGTTCGGAGAAACTCGAAACTGGCGTAAAACAAACGGATGATATGTCAACAGTCGCCGGTAAAAAATTAATCATTTAACGAGATGAGCAGGTCTTTGACAAGCGAACTCGGGCATTATTAATAACCCGCAGTAAAAATAGTCACTTACAGCCGACCTAAAATAGTCCGAGAGCAAGTAAATGCTTTGCAGCGTCGCTATAAAATCAATTATTCGGCTTCCCTCTCAAATTCCGGGATATAGTCTCAAATAGCTGATCCCATGTGAAACTTAGCCAATGCACTATAACTTTTACCCGTATATACCGTACGTGCTATTTTAATACACAAAATATCAGATGGCCAAAACCCATTTGTTCACTTATTTACTTTACGTGATTTTTAATCGTAAGCATGACCGTTCGCAAATGAAAAAGGAAAACAATATTTGAAAAATGTTTCACATTTGTCATCCGCCTGCATTATACAATACTGTTTTTTCGTTATTTTTCACGTGCATACGCACACTCGCATAATATTTACAGTTATTGCATTCGTAATTAAAACTTCGAAACAACGGAACAAATAAATGCATATTTTTCGGAATTCGAATTTCATTGTTGGACAAATAAGAATATTTTAGGAGTTGATCGACATTTCAACATTTCAATTTAAACGAAAAGCTTAAACGTTTTTCTATTTTATTAAAAAAAAAAAAAGAAAATTATCAACGACAACGTAATTATAAAAGTACACGCGAGAAAAAGTCCCATAACTAAATTAAACTGAGTACCATAACGAAGTTATATAATTCGAATACTTTCAAGCACTATGCTTCAAGAAACTAAAAATAAAAAATAACCCCATGGCATTAAGTGTTCGTTCAAATTTACTTTCAGTTCGTCAAATAGAATTCAAAGTTTTGCGAAACTTTTCTTTAAAGCCGGTCCGTAATAATGGCAAATAAAGGCTCGAAAGTAACGAAAGTTTTATTCAGATATAAAAAAAAAGAAAGGGAAGAAGTAGGAAGAGAGGAAAAAAGAAAACAAAGCCGAGAAATGAAGTAGTCAAAGAGTCGTTAACGGCCGAGCTGCCGAGAAGATAAATAGACCAAAGGGATCACTTATCTTCCCTTCGCTAACGCCCGAGGCGCGCTTAATCTTTTAATACTTTACGCTAAAAGATTGACATGTAGCAAATCCTCAATTTATTTATTGGATGTATATCTGGGCGCACGGGGCTCCTTATCAAACTCGCCTTACAACAAAACCCACAACACAGGAAGCAACTTTTTTACGTTTTTTTTTCTTTTCTTCGCTCTTCCCTTCTCTCTTGCGTTATCTCTATCTCTCGCGTATAAAGGCGCAGGGCTGACGCTATAAAGAGCGTGCACATGTCGTCAAAGGCAAAAATCGTCTGTTTCCGTTCCTTATCTTACTTTGTTGTTGTTGCCTGTTCTTTTTTTTTCTTTATACACATTTTTCCTGCGTACGATTTCGAGAGATAATGACGGATCGGTATATACACGTATATGCGCTCGCAAGAAACTTGTCAGTCGTAAAGGTTTTTGTCATGTCTAACATCTCATTTGGACTGTGCGAGCTGCGCAAACATCGTTAAGCTCTTCTTCATTTTTTTTTTCTTCCTTGCCTCCTCTTCTTTTCCTCCTACTTCCTCGCTGAAAATTGTGAATTACGAGCCCGTAAATGGGGGCTTACTTGCATTTATGCTTTCGCCAGACACTCACTTTCTATTGTCCTCTTTTACAATACTTTGACTGAAGTAGCGCAACTGATATTGCTAATGAGATATTTTACAATGCTTCCCAGCTCTTTTCCCTAATATCAAAATCCCTAACGAGATGGAAGATAAGGAAAACGTTACGTTTTTTTGTTATCTTGTCGTTGCAGTCGCAGCAAACGTCTCATTCACTTGCAGCTCAAGAATTAAATTTGACGAGCAATTATACAATATTGTAAAATTACCAACTGCTAATACAGTCGAACTGTCTAAGCTTCATTATATTATTTGTCGCACAAAAGGCTAAGCCATTGCGTTTACAATAACCTGACCTCATTGATTCATTAAACGCTGCTTAGAATTCCATCATGCAAATGGACTATTGTTGATTTTTTTTTCGTCGTTAGATCGTGAAAGACCAACCGCTCGGCAAAGCTGAAGATGTCGTTTGCATAACGTACTTGTCCGGAAAATCATCTGGCCGATGTTCATTGTTAAAATAACAAAGTACATCTCCAACAAAATTCATATTGCAAAGACATTTTTTATTTCAAAACGAGAACAGGTGGCACTTTGAAGTTAAAACGTAATAATGACATCTGCGTCGTTCAAGCAAGTTTCTCAACGTCCAAAAATCAATATTTAAAAAAAAATTGTTTTTCTTTAAATCTCAATTTTTTCTCTTAACTTTTAATTAATGACCTACTTCAATTTCCTCGAAGTCATTGCGAGATCATGTTAATCGAAGCAAGTGCTGAGGCAAGTTGCCAGTCAACCCAGACAAACACACACTCACACGCGTATTCGTCTTGTACGTGAAGATAAAAGAGCCGCTGGTGTTTTGCTCGGAGAATGTGCAAAGCTATCTTTTTTCGGTGAACGTTGAGAGTAGCTGAGTTTCGGCGCTGCCAATCCACTGCGCAAATAACAAAAGCGAAGTAAAATAACGATTGCAATACGCTAAAGAATGTGTATGAAATTTTGATGTCTTTTTCATTTCAACCTTTCTCTCTGTTTTGTAAGCCTTACATTCTCGTAATTCGTTATCAGTGTGTACAATAATAATACTCTTCAGAATTAGAATAGCTTTCCAGCTAATTATGTTAAGTCTATTGACACACTTGTTATGAGAGAAAAAAAAGTATTTTATTGATAAGAGACGTTCCAATATTGATCTCAATCTCATGGCAAGCCTAGCTGATTAGCATAGCATAATTTTCTTGAAAATTGAAAGCATTAAAATTCATCGTGTATTTATAGGAAATTTAGTAATTCGGTGAAATAAGCGTTTTCGCCTGTCACGTTGAGAAGCAACTTTCGACACACTTTTCGAAAACGTAATAAGAGCTCTTACTTTACAACTTCGCGCGAAATACGTCGAGCGTAAAACTATCGAATAATCGAATCGAAAATTCAAAGCAGCTTTTGTGATTCGAACTTTGACAAACGTCACACATCCAACTTTACATCCAGCAGTTTGCCCCTGCAACAAACTCTGTCGCCTTCGAAAATTCGATTTTGAAAAAAAAGTCGATTAACATTCGAACGACACACTCTCTCGGAGGAGCTCGGGAGAAAGGGAGCGCGTTCGAGAGTCTCGCACTTCGAGACCCTCCAGACAGACATATCCCGTCGATGGGAGCTGGAATTTCACGGCGTGTTTACGCTACTACACGCGCGAGCAATTTTTCATTTCGCCCGGAGGGACGAGATTACGCACGGATAAAAATGCGCCTCCGAAGGAAATTACTTCCTGGAATTAGGAGGAGCGGTAGGAGCGCACCTCGAATTTTTAACGCGTCTGTGACGCTTTTTTAGCCCGATTACCTACGGCTAGCTTTGCATTCTACACTGGATGAGCGATTGTTAGTTTACTTATGATAGATGCCCATGGATTTGCCTTGCTTCTTTTTTTCTTCACTTTTTGACGCTTGAATTTTCGTATCGAGATAACGAATCTCCTTTTTCTTTTTATTTAAATGACGATTCACGAGAGCGACAATATTTTTATGGATCGGTTCTATATATTTTAGCGGGGGTCGCGCTGCAGTTTCAGCTGTAATTCAAGCGCTTTTCCATTTTACTCCGGCATTTCAAAGGGAAATGAAAAAAAAAAGAGCCAGCAAAAGTATGATATAATTCGGGTCCTTTGAGGAAGGCCACCGCTAAAGTAATTGGCAGGAATTTTGCCTTTTTTTTAGCTCTCCATTGCAGCGAGAGAGACGCGCCCAGTTCTTTATGCTTTTCAAACTTCGTCGTTCTTTTTTTTTCCTCTCTAACGACTACACGTGCTGCCCTGAGTTTCAGCGTGAAACGACGCAAATGTTTGAAAAGCAATAAACCCGCTGAATTTTGAAAATTTTTCGTTTCTACTACCCACGAAGATGAAACATTACACTACACGAACGTGCCTCTTTTTTAAATTTTGAAAAGATTATAAAAAACTGTGGTCTCATTAGATGCACCAATATTTCTCCTCGAAAGCAACATCATTCAAACGAAATGCAAAAATCCATCGATTAACAAAACGAAGAGCATACAGCTGTTGAACATCATCCCACCGCAAATACCGCAAACTCAAACAGGCCCGGCTTAGAGCGGGGTAATTAAAAGCTCGACATCGTCTCGACAGCTAAAAGCGCTAATATTCGCCTGTATTCCCGGGGGTTATATATTTTCAGGCTAAAATTTCAGGTGTCTTAACCCACTTGCCACGCATGCCAAGACCACACACGCGGCGCGCGCGACGTCGAGGGCAAAAAGCGACAAGGGGGGGAGGAGACGCGCGACGACGGATCCTCATCATAATTAGCAGTCGACAGCGCGTAGTTTGCACTGCTTTTTGCCGTGGAAAAACGACGAGTTGTCGGAATGCGCTCGGGGAACTGTTGTCTCGGTATAACGAGAGTCGCGGACAATGTGGGCTTGGTTTAATTGACATACGAGAAGGCTTTTAATTTTCTTTGGCGGGAGGTTAGTGCGTTCGATGCTGTGACGTTTTTCGAAATTAATTGCTGGAATTGGGTTTTCATTGGAAAACACAAAATTGCGTTTGATGGTTAATTTTTTGCGCAAGCCAAAAGCTGGGCGTTTTTCATAAAAAAATTGCGGAAAATTATTGTCCGTTGAATTTAATGCCACTAGAAATTTCGCTCGTCGCCATTGTTTATACGAGCTTTTATGAGAAAAGCTTTTCTCATCCGGCCAAGGGAATGTATTTACGTTACGACTTGTAAATCATAATTTGAATGGGAAAAAAAACGGATGCTCTCAATTTTAAATCGCTGAGAATAGTCGCCAGGAGATGCCTCGCAATATCTTTTGTTTCTTTCATTTCTCCACATTTTTTTAATCCGTCTTACGCATTCAATTTCGAAATACAATAGACGAATGAAATTTCTCAAGGGGGGTGAAATAGCTCGAAGCAATATTAAATTGCATAAATAATAGGAAAATCCAATAATCTTGAAAATATACTCACGACAAGGTTACCCAACGTTTTCAACAACTCGCAACGTTCCCGCTCATCGGAATCGCGGAGAGCTCGAATCTTCTCTCGAGCGCTCTCGAGCTTCCAACTACCAAAATATCTTCCGTTCGATCTCGAGCATTTCCTCCCCCAAAAAGCCATGCCCTATAAGCAACGACTTATCGGCCATTTTTAAATCGTCGATAAACAAGCGGGAGATTATCGAACGTTACGAAACTTTCCAGCGATTCGTTCATCTGTGAATTTGCTTGATCTCCAAGTAACGCCTGAAAGCGCATGATTAATGATTGAGCTCGAGGGGCGTCTGAACGTGAAAATTAAAGTCTCATTAGCCCGGTAGTTCCGATCAGGTGGACCGACCGCGTCAAAGTCTGTGTGCCAGGAGCAACCGCGACAATGAACCTCCGGATGTCCCTGACAAGCGCCACCTGCTAATTAGACAGCGAGGATCGCTTGCCGCAGCGAGTTTAATTTCTTGCCGATACGATTACGTCTCCCCCCCCCTCCCACTTCCGCCAACGTCCTCGCCATGTCCCGTTAATTATCGCGCTTGAAAACTTCCCGTCAACTTCTAACCTGGATTCCTTATCCCGCTCGGTTATGTCGTTTTCTCCCACGAGGGCCCTACGTACGTGTTACGCTATGGCTATAAGCTTGAATTTAAGCTACGAGCATTTGAATGCGGCTGTTTTATTTAGATCGCGAATTCTCTGGGGCACCTCCAGCCTCTGCTAACGTTTCCTTTTTCCCTGAGAGATTGACGATAACGGCGGGCGACTGTATATATAAAGCGCCTTGCGTATGCAAAGGTTCTATGTGTTATTGAAAGTGATGCCTTTGTTAAATTAACGATTTTAGGAGGGTGGGAGTTTTATTCAGCGGATATTTCGACAATTATTTTTTGATTTCGACAAATGCACGTGACAGACGAATGTCGGCGAAATATGAAATTTCTGCGTTCTTTTGTTCAAAGGCACGTCGAACACAACGAGAGAATAAAAGAGAATCGTGCGGACCAGGAAACTCTAGAGATAAAAAGTATGAAAGACCAATCAATAGATAAATCAAATAACGCGATTATTCAATGTCGCTTCACAAGTAAAAACAATAAATAATTAACCAGTCGAGCGATTTCAAGACTTGTTCGCTACTTTTATACGAAGAGCAAGTACACCATCGCGGCACACGTACGTCGAGAAAAAAAACACGTTTCGAAGAGATAAATTTTTCAAAATACACTACCCAAGCGCGCACGTTTCAGCCTTTGCGCGTAGTCGCTAAAACTTGTTCTCCGCCAACGATTTCCGAATGCTCGTTCTGCCGTAAAACAGTCTTGTCTTTCGTTAACGTGTAAAACCAAAAGAAACCAAGAAGCCCTCGAAAACTAGAAAAGCTTCATGAATTCTGGATATCGCGAAAACACGGAGCAGCGCGAGAAACGTCGGCTGCTTCATTTTTAACGCCTGACAAAAGGGAAAAAAGAATCCAGACGCGTAATTGACGTCCGTCCGTTTCCTCCTTCCTCGTCTTTCTTTTTCTTTCCCCTCTCGCTTCATTTTCGATCGCAGTATACGTCCGCCTGCTATCGACGGGCCAATCTGCTTACTAAAAGCCATAGGAGCTAAAGACGCGTGACGTCTCGCTTCGAAAATTGAAAAATCGCCCCCTTTTTCTCCCCTTGCCGACAAACACATCGTTTGCGGTGACATAATTGGTAGGTTCACCGGTGTGATCCCGTTCGCGTGAGCGCCCAGGGCACAGTCAACTATCATTTTGCCAATTGGCGAAACGGCGGCGCGCTAGGGCGTGGGAAGCGTAAATTTGAATTTATTTTTATTCGCCGGCCAGTGGAAAACAACAGCGGCAACGATGAAAAAAAAAGGCATTGATTGTCCTCTGGCTTTAATTTCCGCGTGCGCCTTGATTAATGGCCATTAGCCGTGCGCCCCGATCACAATTACCAAACGAGTATTTTTTTTTCATTCTCCTCCCTCTGTCGTTGTGCATATAGCTACGGCGATTTAACCTCGGAGGTTAAATTCTTCAAACGCAGATTGAAAGTACGAAATATTACGTCGGGGATTCGTAATGCCGGATAGGATCGGAGAACTTTAACGAACTCGTCGCTCCTCGCAATTAGCGGATCGGCAAGAGGGACGACAAAATGCAGTTATCGGCTGCGAGGAGCTTTCTTCGTCTTTCTCTCCCTCTCACTTTTTTGTCACGGCTAAAAACTTCTTTAACGAGGCTCGATCGGGCAGAAAAAGAAGTCGCCGGCAAGGCGCGAGCTGGGAATCCTGTGATGAAAAAAGGTCTCGAAGAAACGAAAGTCATGCGGTACGTCGGCAAGAAAAACGACGATTCGTATTGATTAAAAGCGGCATTAAGCCGCGTTAGCTACATGTTTTCTTCTGTAACAGCCTCAAGAATGATCGTTAATATTTTTATGGATCCTTCAAGATTGTCTTGCTTTTACGAGTTGAATATCTTCTCGATTCTTTATTTAAGGAGATATATTGATCTCAAGGATTAATCATAAAGTAGATACGAGGGATCGATATTATCTCAATATGCGCAACTTTCCCTCCTCTTTATATATGCATAATGTATTTGTGAAAAGAAAGAAGTACGTCTTATTAAATCTCCCATTGTATCGAGAATTATTTGAATTTTCAAACTATTCTTTACAGATTTGCGATTCTCAATTTGTATTGAATTCATTGTTGCTTAAAATGTTTATTAATATATGATAAAAGCAACTAGTTTTAACGTTTCTTATCCGTATAACCGATGATAAATAAAGCATCTGTGCAAAATAAATTAAAGCTCATTTGAAATTGTAATCTTTGCTCGATTACATGTACGTTAAAAAAAACTTTATTGATCTTCATTAGGAATGGTTTACGTGAAATTATGGAAATACGTTGTTTAACATTTAAAATTCAATTACAAATTAAGGAATAAAGTTCGAGAAGTGTATCCGGTACAGTGGAAAGCTCGTTTGATAATTAAAAGGTTTTATCTTATGGCTTCTCGTATTTTTTCTGACGTTTGAGGAAGTTAAGCAATTTTGAAAAACACGATTCAAGATCAAACATTGTTAAAAATTAATATTCACTCTTACCTACGCAACCGAATTACACATCTTGAATAAAAAAAAAATTATGATACCCCTTATCGATCGGCTGTATAATTGATGAAATAAAATACAGGTATATATACCGTCGGTATCAATAGAAAGCAGTTATTATAAAATAACAAGGACGTACACGCTGAACTTTCTCCTTGTGTATTTTACCTGAAATATAAAGCAAACACGAGTTTGTTATTATTTTATTTTTCACAAATCGTACAGAACGTAAAACATCGAATTCGCGGGCATTATTACAAAAAGATTACAGAATGCCGACTGTTGTTTTTTTTTTCAAAAAGGCGACTCTGTATTGCCAAACAAACAAGCCCGCTTACACACACACATACACACGAAACATCGTTATTCTTTAAAAGAAAATAAAAAGATGAAAAAACGCGCACGCTCGAGCTAGGACTTGCGATCTCTGCATACAATGCATATAAATATTTTTTTCCGCCACTTGGAAAATCTCCCGAAAGCAGGAGCAGCGGGTAGGCAGGCAGTTCTCGCGTAATGGAAAAGTAAAATAACCACGTCGCCCGCGCAAGTGGAGCGATAGCCGCATTATTTGTATCGCGGCAAAAAAGTTAATGGCCAGGAGAGAAAGAGAAGTGGCGGAGGGGGAGGGTGAAAGGGAAGCAGGTTGGAGGACGGAAGGAGAGAAGCACGCGAGTGCAGGGCAGCTTTGCACGTGTATACGTGTATAGGAAAACGGACGTTGCTTGCTCGAGAGAGAGAGAGAAGCAAAAACGCTCTCGAGCTGCTACTGCCAGCTTTATATATATACACACCACGCATCCTAGCTTGGTTGGAAGGGAAAAAGCGGCAAGTGCGCTGGCAAGCACAAATACGGCACGCGCAGAGAGGCTCCGTACGATATTCGCTCGAGTGTTACTCCTTCTCGGCCTTTTCTCTCTCTTCTTTCTGTCCTCTCCATTCGTTTTTCTCGACTTGCTTCTAAACGCTAGCCTCTCCACTGAGACACTTGTGTGTGTGCGCGTTTTCTTCCCAACCGCCCACTACTACGATTGACTCTCCAAAGTTTTTTCTATTCCTCAGCCGCGGCTTTAAAGGTTTATTTATTTGCTAAGCCACGGCTTTAACGGACAATAAAGACGTGTTTATTAGAAAGAAAAGCCGAGGCTTTTATTTTACTTGCCTTTTCTACCTTAATTATTGGTCTTACTACACGTTGCAATTGCCGGGGCGGAGCTCAGTCGTCATCCGACACCTGTAACCAGTGGTGTATTCTCGTATCTCTGTTCCGACGCTTTCGCTCTTTCTTTTCTTTAAACACCGCTAAATTGCTCAATTCTCTATACCTTGAAACAAAAATCAACTCGTTAAAAAAAGTCACAACGAAACAAATAATTAGCCATCATCGTCTCATTCCATTGTCGCTGAACCATTCGCAGCTCAACAATAATCCATTCATCCTGAAATCTCGCTCTGTATATATTCCCCGAGATCGTATCTCTCTCTCTCTCTCTCAATCCTTCTAAAGAGCGTCTCTCCCACGCGGCCGATCCATCGCGTTAATTATTGGCAAGAGCAGAAATTGCATGTAACGCCCCCGATCCCACTCGAGAAGCACGATCTATCCTTTCGAGCATCGACATTACACCGTGTCCGAGCGAGATAGAGAAGACGAGCCGGCCTTCAGTTAACGCGGAAGCGCTCGGATAACCCGCAACTCCGTGGCTTTGATTTCCACCCGATCGTTTTTACTCTTCGCTTAATGCGCCCCGCTCGATATATCGAGCGCTCTTTGAACGCTTTCTCTCTCTCTCACTCTCTCTCTCTCTCTTTCTCTCTCTTTCTCTCGAAATGATTTTTTGCGGCATTGAGCCTTTATAGCGTAGAGACTATAACGGAGGATTTCTCTGTGACGGCTGTTACTACTTGCGCGGCAGTCTGAATTAACGCGGTTTCTACTACTGCGCGCAAGTAGTTACGCCGCCCACGGTATTGATGCCGTATATCACGAACTAATGCCAATGCTTCTGTGCCTCTATTTGTGCCTTCTATCTCTCTCTCCGTGCAATTGTCCTCTCTCCTCCTCCCCCTGCCCCCACCACTTCAGGACATTTTGTTTTAAGCCTCGCATTGGCTTTTAAAATTAATAAGGTCGTGTCATTTAATGACCTACCGCAAATGCTCGAAATACTCGTATAATGGATTTAAGCTCATTTTGTCAATCCCCCACAGCTTTGTAGAACGATCTACTGTTTTCCAATTAGACCACGCCTACTGGGTTATATTCTATCGGCGGCATGCGCGAAACCGTTGAAATATTCATTTCTAATCTCGGCCTAATTAACCAATTAAAAGCGAAGAAATAAATTGGAAGGGCTAAAGCATTATAAGGGGGAAGGGAGTCTCGGCGTCGGCGCCGGGCGGCTAAAGTAAGTTCATTTTTCATTGAGTTAAAGGACGTTCGCTAAAATTCAATCAAACGACTCGAAGGGAATTCCGGGAAGGCTCTTTGAGCGTCCGCCCACTTGGTCCAGTGTTGCGCAATCGATTACCTTGACGCGACGCCGAGCGAGCGAGAAGGAAAGCTCTCCGGCTCGTTGACGTAACCGATCATTCTTTATTCCCCGGCAAGCGTCGAGCTTTGGGTAGGGCGGGGTGAGGTAACGGAGGGGGCATGGGAGGAAGCTTCTAACATTTTCCTAAAGCTTGAAGAAGATTAAATTTACGAACGCTAAATTTCATAACCACCGAAATAGCCGTTCCGAGCTTTCGACCAACCTGTCTCTGCGCGTTTATGAAATTTCGTGTTGATGTTGCTGGCACGTTTCGCCGGTATGTGGAAAGTTTGACAAATTTCACGGGCAAGTCGATATAGTTTGGCCACGTATGGATGGAATCGCTCGTTCATTGTGCGCCCACTACCCTGTAGGAAATTCCAACCATCATATCACCATTTTATTTCGAATAATATACCGAATGGCCATCTTTCCGACCAGCACATCACCAGAAAGCCTGT
>JAPYYQ010002533.1:0-17971 GCA_030522585.1 Anagyrus pseudococci
AGCCCCGCTCGCCGACGAGCGTGCCGTCCCCGTGGGGCAGCAGCGCAAAGTCCCGGCGCAGCTGGCAGACCTCGATCACCCGGTTGTAGCGCTCCTCGTTCCAAGGAGCACCAAAGATGATGTTCTGCTTGACGGACGAGCCGAACAGCCAGGACTCTTGGCTGGCGTACGAGACGCCACCGTGGAGCTTGAGCTCGCCACTTACGCATGGTACTTCGCCGAGAATCGCGTGAAGAAAAGTTGTCTTGCCGGCGCCTACCTGGCCTATCAAACCCAACAACGTCCCGGATTCTAAGGTCAGGTTCACCTGCTTCAGTACTTGTACTTGTGACTCTAAACTCCATTTGGCACTTACGTCTTTAAAGGATATTATATTTTTTTTATCTGGTAGAGTTGAGGTAGTGTAATTGTTTTGCTTCTCTAGATCAACCTCGACTTCGTCGAATTGTAAAAACTTTTGGATCCTTTCAATTGATACCAGAGCCTCGACGAAGTCTTTGATACCTGGAAGGTTGAAATATTGAATTTGAAAATGTTTCCTTGACAAATAATGTTGAATTGAAAATTACAAACTCATTGTGAATTCTCTATAAATTGAGGTGCGCAAAACGTTATAAAATGAAGTGACGAAATAAATTTTTTCAGCGTCGATGTCATTTCCCAATAAAATGTATAGCAAAAATGTTGTCAACATACAGATCTGGGGTATAAAATTTTCTAAAGAATACCACAGTTCAGTAGACATTGCCTCTGTTCTGATAATCTTCACTTCTTTTCTAAAAAAAAAAGAAAAAATTGATATTAATATTTTATTTCAAGTGAAATTAAAAAACAAATCGTTTAATATTACTTTCGAGCCTTGTCAACTAGTTTCGAAAACGGCTTCTCCCAGGCATACATTTTGATGACTTTTACTCCACTGATGATTTCATTGATTAGTCCTAAACGTTTATCCGTTTTAAGTGCCAATTCCACAGTGAATCGCGATGCTAATTTTCCAAAGTAACCTGTTTTATTACAATGATTACTTTATATTCATAATTTTTTGTAAACTTTTATAATTTCGTAATAAACGATCATACTAACCGTGTAACGGCAAAAAAAGTATAAGTATAAAGATTCCGCTGAGTCCTGCTATAGACATGTGTCTGTAAAGCAAATAAGCAATGATGATCGTTTGCAGCGGTGCCACCCAAATGTAATGAAGTGAAAAAATTGCATAATCTAATCTATCGACGTCGTTACTCAAGAGATTGATCATCTAAAAAGGAAATAAATTTACCTTTAAAAAAGTCTTAATATTAATACTTGTAACGCGTAAAAAATACCTGTCCCACGCTCGTCTCACCCTCGGCCATAACTTTTGTTACTTTCAACACTTTTCTGTACATGAGCGAACAACAAGCAATTCTTATTTTCATGCCTATGTGCAAAATACCTTGGAATGTTGGGGTAGTTATAACTATGTTTAGGACTAATCCTACGAATATACCAGTACCCCAAAAAAAGCTTTCCGACTGAGTCATAGATTCCTCTTTTGTGAAGTATTTCAATAAATTTATCAACAGAAATGGTTCCATGATTCTGAAACAAGAAAATAATAATCAGTTGATAATAAAAAATAGTTTATTAAATACGATTTTCGTACCTTATAAACAACTCGGTTATCACAAAAAACAGTCCAAATTTAATAAAATCACAGCAATAGCATTTGGCAAGTGCTTTAAGAATGCTTGGCTTTTCGCTTTTTAACAATTCCGCTGTCCAATATTTCGATAATTTTCTGCCAAGAAAATTACTTTCATGCTCGTTTAGTGGTGAATACAAATCTTCAACTTGTAATTCTCGTTTATATCCTGTGAGGTACGTTCCCAGAAGCCACCTAATGGAAAATTAAATGTTTTAATGTCACAAGTTTGAAATAAAACGAGTAATAAAATTTTGTCTTAATTTTCAAAACTTACATTCAAAGATAATTTCGATTTGGTAGAAATAACAATCAATAACATTTAAAATAACTGCATAAAAAATATTTACTTTTAAAGTAAATCTCATATATGAAAATATTGTAATTGATTGTTACCATACTTTGCAGAAGATTAGCTAATGTTACAATGACAATTTATCTCGACATATATTACTCATAATTATTATCTATAAAAAATTCCTTTCAACATATTGATTATTTTGTATTGAAATTTATTGATACATTAAACAAAAAATTAAAAAGATTAAATTATATTTAAGCTGTCCTAAAAAGTTAATTTTGGCTTTGTAGCATTTCAAATTAATACCTATTTGCCACTTTTTGAATCTTGGCGTCGAGCTTAAGGCTCTTTTCACAGCACTCGATTCGCAATGACGCGATCGAGCCAATAGATTGCGTTACTTGTTGTCATACGACCTAAGCTTCTCAGCGCGCGAAAAAGTAAGACGTCTATTGACTTCATAAGCTTTATACGTTCGTTTCTCAATATATTGAAATGATTATAAGCTGCTTATTTAACGTTAACAATAAAATTTTTATCTACAGGTATTTACCTTACATTAAATATAAATTATGATTTGTACAAAAATAATCATAAAATAAAGTATGCAAATCAATAGTTTGTAACTTTTTTTAATTTACAAACTATTGTATTGTTCAACAAATCTAGGGCAATCATAAGTCGCTTTTGATTTTAAAGTTACTTCTTTTATCAAAGGATTACAAATGTTCAAGCGCAATAACAATATAAATAAATCATTGAGTTATCTGGTGGATTGATGAATCAGTTTTACAAAAAACATTAGTACTCACTTGTAAAATATGACGGACAATAAATTGGCATTTTGCCTTGGATTTACGACTTTTTCTTTTTTATTTCTATCCATTATTGTTAATAATTTTCAATATTTTTTTTTTAACTGACCTATTTTTTATTCTTATTGCAAATACCACTACACTATATTTTTCAAAACCAATTTAAAAAAAAAAATTAAAAAAAGAGCAATCACCGAGCAGTCAATTAGGTTGTTCTATGGCACGTGGTCTTTCAATCAATACTGACGCTAGCAGAAGAGTTAACCCGGCGCTCCGATGCACTTTTCCTTCTCTTCGGATATACATTATGATTCACCGTACTAGGATTTTTTGCATGTACGAATTGTAAAACTGTCCTACGATTAATTGAAACGATAAGATAAAGAAATGGAAAAACATTCCTCGAAATTTTATCGCAATTTATTGAGCTACAACTAGAATGAATACCATTCTCACTTCGTTCAATTTGAACTATCGGCGTGTAAAAATTTCAATGTGTTTGAGTATTAAGTCATTGGATTTCGTCGTATGCAATTTTGTTGTATGCTTGCAATTTCTGTCTTACTTCGCAGTTTATAAATACACATTCCGTGTGTTATTAACCTGAAAACCTCGTTTTAATTACTAGTGAGATCTGTGATAAAGCTCGTGAGATGCAGCTCCAATGCATTTCTCCAACGCGTGGCAAGTTAGAGATGGCTATTATCCGCTGTCGATTGGAAAGTATATTCGCGAACGATCAAGCACCATACATGGTGCGCCCCATGCTAGCAAAATATTGCTTTTCTCCTTTAGGAACAACGATTTCCTCAACCCCTCGTATCAAAGTCTAAAATCAAAACCATTCCATTCTACATTAGATTATTTAAAAGGAAAATGAATAAAAAGAAAGAACATATCCCTTTAAAGCTAGCAACCTGCCAGGCAGTCCGGAGGACGCGGTAGCTGCCGGTGTAGGGGCCTCCTCGTTTCTATGACTACCCAAAGTCACCGGCGAGCTCAAAACACAAGGTACAGACTACCACTACAGAGCGCGAGCGTTCCGACAACCGTCGGTTCAGTGGAGCTCACAGTAATCTTGGTTGTCCCGGCGAGTTGAACGCCTTCCTTCCTTCGCGATTTTCGCACTAGCCGATTGCCCTGGAGAACGAGAGGGAGCCTCGGTTCAGGTAAGGCTGCACTTCCCTCCTCTCCTATTCCTGTGGTTCGCTAAAATGCTCTTTGTTTACTGCCTGCTGCTACTCTTTTGAGGTTGGATCCAAGCTCGATTCTTCGTAGACGCTTTAGTTTTTTTAGTGGATTTTTTGGACAAACAGGTGCTTTTGGCGTTTTGTCTTGTTTTTTTATTTTTTTTCAACGAAATGTGATCGCCGTGTTTTTACTTTGCCATTATTGTGTTGGAAGGTGTAACGTTAAATGTAATTCTGCTGTCTGCAAATAGAAAGATAAAAAAAAATGAATAATTAAAAGCACAGCATACTAAATAATACACGTTACGCTGAAAGTTAAATCAAAGCCCGTAACGTTACTAATCTTTGCTAATTCAATTATACTGTCCGCCGCATGCAAAATACGCTTCATCAAATTAACAAGAGGCGTTAATAAAAAATAAACAATTTTCAAAATGACAATATTCTTGTTGTCAAGAAAAGAACAAACCTCTTGTGCCTCTTCAATCTAGCAAACGGTGCGGAGTGTTAAATAAAATTAGTTGCGATCCGTGCAATAAAGAGGCAGCATTGAAAAAAGAGCGGGGAGAGCGTCATACGTAATCGTTATCCACAGTGTATGCACAGAGCGCCCTCGAGTCAGGAGTCCGGCTGTGCAGTAGCAGCAGAGCGACAGCGGGAGAGTAGGAGTACAGGCGTCCCCCGATCGGGCGCCGAGGAGAGGGGACTCACCTGTTTCACAACCTGCGTGACGTATGCTGCCTGGGTCACGTGACGCCGAGAGTCCGTTCGCCACCTCCACCGCATTCGTACGGAGGCGCGCGGCCCGAGTTCGAAAAAGCGCGAGCGAGCGCGAGCGAGAAGGACAGAGAAAGAGAGAGAGAGGGCGCGATGGAGTTTCATACGCGCGGCCGTAGCCTCAACGGGTGCGAGAGTGCAGCGTAGAGCGAGAGGGGAGAGCAGCCTGCGCTCTCCGCACACACGCGACAGGGGGAGGGAGAGGGGCAGGAGGGGCGAAAGGAGAGGTGGAGAGCGCGTTCACCGCGAGAGCGCCGCCGCCGCCGCCGCCGCTGCCGATGCCGAGCGCGCGCCGTGTCCAGGAGTCGGCCGCAGTCAAACCGCACCCAACGTGCCGCCAGGAGCTCCGCGGTGCCGCCTCCCGCCGTCGCCTCCTCCGCTCTTTATCCGCCGTCGCTGCCCCTGCCGCGCGGGCTCGCTCCGAAAACGCGGAGCCTCCAGCGGAGCTTTTCTTTCTCCCTCACTCCGCCCCGAGCTTTTTTGCCTCCAGGCTGCTCTGCGTGACTTATCGCGCCGAGGGAGAGAAGGAGCCAAGAGGCTGAAAGGTCAGCGTACCCCGCGCGTACATACACACAGCTCGCGGCCCGCCCAGGTGTACTACGGCGGACGGCAACGTGTGTATAAGCGACTCGCCGTGCAGGAGACACGAGAGGACGAGAGAGAGAGAGAGAGAGAGAGAGAGAGACGCGCTCGATCGTTTGAAATTTCAAAACGCCTCCTCCTGCCGGCCGCCTTCCCTTCGCCTTCTCCCCCACACTCCTACACCTTCGGCGCTGGACCACGTCGGAAACCAGTTTGGGAGCGCAACCGTCCGACGACGACCGTTGGCCATACGACTAGTGCGCTGCTCGCGTGAGTGTTGGCGTAAAAAAGTGCTCGCCGACGCAGGAGTGAATGAAGCAGCGAGATAAAAAGCCCAGCGGGACAGATCGGACTGCAGCAGCATCGATGAGTGTGCTGTCCGCGCGAAAGTGAGCGGAAAGTGAAAACACAAGGGAACAGAGAGGAGCCTCTCGGCGGAAGGTCAACGCAGGCGCGCGCGCTCGGCATGAGAGGGGCCAGCGAGAGGACGACGCCGAGGACGACGTCGGCGTTGCTGCAGGCACAAGCCCGGCTCGAGGCGACGACGTGATGCAGCAGCAAGCCTCCCGCCCGAGAGCTCTAGTCGCTCCCCTCGCGCCTACGTCGGCTCACCGCAGGAGCTGCCGGATACCACCAACGATCCTCGCGATTTTTCTCCCTTTCGGGTTATGAATAGAGTGCGTGATTCACGCGGCGATAGCTGCCCCGGGATATTATCGACGTCGTCCGAGTGAAAGAACTGAAAGTGATTGCCGCGACGTGTTGCGCGCGCTGGATAACGCCGAGTGATAACGACCTGGGACACTTGTTTCCAGCGATAACAGAATAACACTTGCCCGCCTCTCTCGCTCTCATTTTTCTTTATCGCCGTCTCGCGCTCTTTTCCAAAAGAGCCTCGGCTCGATCGCCGAGTCGGCTCGTGCTCGGACAAAGAAGTGCGCGCGGACGCCGGTCGTGTCCTGGAAGTAGTTCCGGCTGGAAACTATGGTCTGAGGATCGCTGCTCCGTGAGAAAGAGAGTGTGTGAGAGAGAGAGAAAGAGATGAGGGCGCAGGCAGGAAAGATGGCCTCGGTGCTGGTGCCGCTGTTGCTGCTGCTGGGCGGCGGGGGATGCGCGGTGCTGCAGGAGAGCACCGAGCCAGCCTCGATCTACTACACCGAGCCGAGCTACGCGAGCTCGAATTCGATCGAGTCCGGCTACAGGGGACTGACCGAGCTGCCCGGCGGGAAAATCGTCAGGGGTCGCCGGGCTCTCGAGCGCGCCAAGAGCCCTTACGTCCTCAGGGAGGATCTCTACATCGAGCGCGAGGCCGAGCTTGTCGTCGAGCCCGGGGTCGAGCTGCGATTCGCCCCGATGATTGGAATCACCGTTCGCGGAATCATCACTGCTCAGGTATGTTGATGTTTTATTTTCTCTTTTACCAAATCCTCATAACATCCTCCCGGCAATTTTTTTCACTCCGGGGCTTTTTGAGAACTGAGCAAATACTCGAGCTCTTTATAGTGTTTATTGGATACTCGAAAATGAATAATAATTATGTGAACAAAATTGTCATTGGAGAAATATTTCGAGTGGTCTGGTTCCCGGGATAACGGGTTTTAGGGAAGAATTTATGATAAAAGTTTTCTTGATAGTAGAGTTGAGAGCGTATAGTTTTGTTTCATTAAGACGGGTTTGTCGATGGCACTCGGCTTGCAACTGTGTGTTACGAACAGAAAAAAAGAGCAGGAGGATAATTACGATACTCTCTGCTACGACGCTGCTGCAGTTGGGTTAGGGCGAGGTACTTATCAGACTTGGCAATGTAAGCGAATTTGGTTACTGTGCCGATCGAAAATTATTTTTCAAATAGCTTTTTCTCGTGTTTCCGTGAATCGAAAGGAAAAGTGTCGGCTCGTAATTATAGTTGTTTATGTGATTAGTTTGATTGCGAGATATTTCATAATGTTTGTACGTAAAAAAATCTGTTGAAGCAAAGCCGAAGGTAGTAGTTTTTATAACAGAACGTTGGACAGCGGGAAATATTTTTAAAAAAGCATACGCGCAGCTATAATGGCCTATCGAATTCAAATTTTTTTCCAATCAATCTTCCTAAAGCTATCTTAACGGCATTACCTCTAGATTTGTTAGTACGTTTTTCCATTAATCTACCTTGCATCATTCCAGACAAGCTTTTCAAATACTCAGTATCTCCTTATTCGTCTATCAAACGAAAAGCGGGAAGTTCGATCGGCTAGGCGTGCAGAGCCTCGCCGGCCTGAAAAGTAACAGTAAACGTGAGGCGAGAGAAAGAGAGAATCGTCTGTATCCTAAAGCCAACGGGCCCTATCCTAAGGTCAATGACAACCGAGAGCGGAAAAGCCCATAGTCATAGCTTGACGTAGTTTGGACGCCGAAACGATCGAAAGAGTTGCCTCGGCTCTCTTGGGGCACGCGTTTAGCAGAAAGCTCCGGCGCGTTCTTTGTTCAAGCAGCGTAAGATCTCTCGAGAGCTGCTGGCGGAGGGGAAAAAGAGGATCGGGAAAAAGAGAAAGGTCCGGCTCGCGCGCGCGAGCAAGGCTAACAAAGAGCGCGTGCGCGCGCGACGCTGCGAATGCGGAGGGACACCGATGACGCGCGGTTATCGAATCGTTACGCTGGAGAAATTTTCATTAAGAGAAAGAGAGGGGGAGTGGATGTGCTCGACGCGTTATGTAAATTGCCGAGGGAAAAGTTGTGAACCAAGAGATCCTTGCGATAGGGAGGTTGTAAAGAGCTGAGGCTTCTTCGAGATGGATCGGAATAATTCGAGGGATAAGATCGGTTTGAGATTAGGGGCATAGAGAGCGTGGAAGGGCTCTCTGGTCCTGGGATCTTTGAGCTTTGGAAATGATCTTGGATGACATGTCCTTTGTTGCCTTGGCTTATTGTGAACTGTTCGAGTGATTTCGGTGACGAAAGCTAAAAGCTGATGGCTTATTTGGTGAATTAAGGGTTTTGCTGGTAATTGACTATGAGACTTGCTGTGTAGGCTAAAGGATACATGCGTTTGTGGATTAATGCATTTATTCAATAATATGATAAACGTTAAGGATTAAAATTGAAAAAAAAACAACTGTTGTTAAATCGTTGTAATAAAAAAAAAATAAGAAAGGGTGCACGAGCAAAAAAGCGCATTCTTCACGATCTCCAAAGCAATAAAACATTTCCAACTTATCCGCCGCCAAATCTGTAACGCGTACGATTTACAAGTTTTTCCCTGGAAAAGCCCCATAACACGCGCTAGCCGTTCTAAAGTCCACCGGCGTTTCGCCCCTTTGCCTCTCTTCCCTAACAAACATATACAAACAGAATAAAAGAGAAAAAAAAGATCGAGATCCAAAAAAAGGTCAAGGATCTATGAAAAGGTCCGGGAGAGACTAATGACGGAAAATCTCGTTGGGGTCGGAAAACAAGATTTCCCCCGAGTTAGGAGGAGAGAAAGAGAGCGTTGACTCCGCGCGTCGATTTAGCGCCTCTGGCTGCATTGTCCCTTTTGGAAAGCAAGCGCCGACGTATACACAGATAGAGAGAGAGAGAGAGAGAAGGAGGAGGAGGAGAGGAGCCGCGTGGGACTAACCGAGAGACCCTTCTTCGGTTTCCTCTCACCATCCCTCTCTTCACGGCTTGTACTAATTTTTTACTTTTTCGACGGCCACATGTCGCCTCGCCCGTCTTCTTTCAACGTCTCCCACGCGATGTGACATGTCAATACGTGAGCACGACGAGACGTTCTGCATCGATCTGAATATTCTTTCTCTGCCCTCGGCGAGTTTTGCCCTATATTGGTTTCTCGGAGCTTATCCACGGGAAAAAAAGGCTTGTATCGATTTTTCTAAGACGTAATCCTAGAAGGTTATGCGATCCTCCGTAGTCTCTCCAAGAGGACAACAATGCTTTTGTTTATCCGTGGGAGAGAATATTCCGATGAGAAGCTTGAATTTATTTTATGTCCACTCACGTTTGCTTCTCTTTATCCGAATTGCATTGCAAAAGAATCAGCAAGAACTTGATCAACCCCACGAACGCGTCGGTCTCTGTCCATTATATCTCTTTGGAAATTCATAGCGTAAGGACGAATAAATAAGTAGGACGCGTAATCGTTCACCTCGATCGCACATCCGATCTGGCGTTAATTTACACCCGACGCGCAGCCGTATAGCTCCGTTAATCCAAACGCCCTCGTCCGAGGCCTCCTCTCTTCTGCCTGCGTGGAAAATGGAATCGGTCCACGCTGCCAAGTCCCCCGGAGAAAATGCGCCGCTCGTAAATTAAAAGGCCTTGCCCACCTTGCGCGCGGAAGAAAGAAGTCACGAATCGACGTGAGGATTCCTCGGATGCCTCACTGCTGCGCTCATTGTTGCCTTATTTATTACTTGGTGCGGCTATCTGTCGGCTTATGTGCGACGAGATTATGTTTGCTTGAATGAAAATGAAATTTTCCCTTTTAATTTTATGTCGGATCTGCTGCGAGGGAGATTCTCACAGTTGAGACTGCTAGAGCATGTGCGCATTTAATTTCTTTCATTTTTTTTTGTTTATGAGTTGCATACTCATAAGTCTTATCAAGAGATTCAATCTTCATGTTTTCTAGACAAACCGAGCTCTCATAATTACCCAACGTTTTATTACATGAACGAAATTTCTACTGTTTTACAAGGCGGCTTTCTTGATTTTCACAATTAAAAAGAAAACTAAGACAATATTTTTCAGGCGCGGAATATAATTATAAAAGAAAAAAAAAGAGAAAGGAAGAAACTCGTTCAGTTTCAGTAAGACGCAGAGAGCGAGGAATAAATTTTCCAATGCGATTTCTCTCTCTCTCTCTCTCTCTCAAAAACACACGCGCGAAAGAAGCTCTTTGGCTTTGTACAGCGCCGAGACCCACATTTAAAATGTACAAGCCGATTTCTCACTATCTCGCGCAATCGGCGATCGATAGTCGCGCAATCGGTGATTTATCCATTAGCGAACCGCGAGAGGAAGCTTATAAAGGCTCTTTATTTTTGTACATGTAATTAACGATTTCCGAATAGTGAATCACGAAAAAGCATTGACTGAGTTTACGCGGTGGGATCGACGGAGTGATTCACTTTGTCGGTCGCGTGCAAGTAGCATTCGTCAGCTATTTCACAATGACAAATAATCGGCGATGACCTGAAAAAAAAGAAGAATTTTTCCTCGCGCTCTTGCAGAGCATGCTGTTGAATAATCCGGGATGTGTACTTATACACGTTACTCTTTTCGTTTGACGCGTCTGAATCTGCTACCGGTTAACAGCCAACTTCCTTATTGTAATTTGATTTCCGATTAGACTGATTCACCCGTTCTATTTTTGCCTTCTTACATTTCCAGGTAAATTTTGTTATTTCCATAAATTTGAATTTTCTTCGTTTATGAAAACACACACATACGCACACATCTCTGCTATTCTATATCCTGAACATAAATAATGCATTAACAACTGTACAGCTCCTCCACGTTGACCTAGACCATAATCTTAATGACGTAGGTTAAACCAGCCTCTCGCGTATCGCTGCACTAATTCACTAAAGCCATCTCCCTCTCTTGCGATCTCACGTTACATATGAAATATTAATAATAAAGAGCTTGAAAAGTAGACCAGCTCCTCTCCGGCTCGACTCTGCCATCCGAAGAATTAACCCAATTAGAAGGTTCAATTGTCGAAAATCCCCATGCGCGCAATCAATGTCAAGCCGCTCTCTCTCTCTCTCTTACTCTCGAGGGCTCCTCGGGGCGCATCCTGAAATGCCATTCATCTCGTTGACGATCTCGGCACGCCCCCTCCTGTCTATACATATTGAGGACGTTACCCCGGTCAGTGCATAATTCTCTGGCTTCGCAGAAGAGGCCGAGCCATCGGAGTCGCAGTAGCAGCGCCGGCAATACGCTACTCTGTTTTTCCCACATCCGCGTCCGACCTACCGGCGCTCACCGGTGAATCATTTGTTTCGGAGCGTATTTGCGCAATACACACCAGTGGTATGCGAGAGAGAGAGAGAGAGAGAGAGAGAAGTATATAGAGCGGGTGGGGCCTGTAGGTGCAGCCGACGCGACACACTTCCGCGGCACAATGACACCCGAGTAGAGCGCGCAGAGGAGCGGGCCTCTAATCTGGATAGCGAGCTCGTGCCGCGCCGGCTTGATAAGATAAACGCCGAGTAGCTATCTCTCTTTCTCGTATTCTCCGGCGCATCAGGTGCAACGTCTGTGTTTGCTTGGATATGCCGAGGGACGCGTCGGATGATCGAACCTACTCCTCTTTCTTTCTTGTTTCCTATAGCTTTACGGAGAGGTGCTTGACAGATGGATTATAGAGAGGGGAGTTATCGTGCCGGAGAATTGGGCGTCGGTCGCGATAAGACGCTTCGGTAAGTGAAAGTGAAACTTTTAGGTGCTGCTATTAGGTGAATATCGTCGAAGCTCTAGATATCGGCTGGAAAAGTTGACGGTGGTCGTGATTCATTTTGATGGCGCGATGTTAGGGGAATAGGAATACGTTTCGAGCGATATGACACGTTTTCGTGTAATATTATTTAATAGTTATAGTTTAACGTTTAACACTAAGGGAGCTTCAATCAATTGCGTTTATCGCGTGGCTTTTAAATTCAACACGAACAATTGTATAATTTGTGTAGTTGGAAAATATTCATTTGCGCAGTGACAATTAGTTTTAAAGAATATACAAGTAAACTGTACTTATCTTTTGACAAGTACTCTCACAATTAACCAAGCTAATCACAAAACATGGTGTTTTTCTATTATTTTTATCGAAACATTTTAAGAATTACATATTTTCAATCGCCAACAAATAATAACGAACGCGATAAATATTATGCATTAAATATTTACAAATATATTTATTTATTAATTTGACTGTTAAAACAAAAATAGGAACAAAGGCATTGCCATTATCCAGCTACAAAAATCATCGTCGAAATTTCCAAAGACACCAAGCCCCTGACAATAAAATTCCCCGCATCTTCTCGGTGTGTCGCTTACGAAAGCCACCTGTGGCTCTCTCTTGGCCCGCGTCTAAATCAACCATTAGGCTTTTTCACCACGTATCGAGCTTGGCAAGCCTGAGGAGTAGCAACGAAGTATCTCTCTCTCTTTTTCCCTCTCTCGTCCCGCAGGCGTTCACAAAGAGTAGAACGAGCGTGGGCGTCTGTCTGGGAAAGGACGAGTTCCCCCTCGTTGCTCGAGTCCGTTACTCCCAGACGCATTGTAAGCGCGACTTGGTAGCAAGCCTCCCGTCTCTCGAGGTATACAACACACACAGATGCGCCCTGGCGAGCCTCCTTCTCGTCGAGCTTGAGCAACCGAGGCTGGAGAAGTCACGCACATACGCCCAAGCTACAGCTCGGGCCTGTGTGTATACGTGTCCGCGCGGCTGTTAACACAGCCACACGGCTTGCTAATTACGATCGCTCGGCCACTTTTATACCCTACCTCTCTCTTTATTTTTCCTTTGCTTCTTTCTTTTTTCTTCCTCTTCGTCGAGATTCGCTCGCGGACGTGTTTTTGCATATTGGCGCACCGGCGGTCTCTTGTTCGCGACTTTTTGTTTGCCCCCCTACCGTATAATGAGTTTTCGATGATCTATTATATATACACATAGAAGAGCCTTGGAGATCGCTTAACTACGCGTGCATGCATATAAAAACGCTTCTACTTGTAAGCAACGACAGAGAAAGAGAGAGAAAGAGAGCCGCAGCGCAGTCAAGGCGGTCTCGTCGAGCGCAGCGCAGCTCATCAGTCATTCATCTAAGCGCGACTATATCATTACAGAGCTCTCTAAGCACACGTTACAGAGCCCGAGCTTGGCTATATGAGCGCGCGCACGTGAGTGTGTGTGCCATCACGCCAATTAGTCCGAAGCTCTCTTTGGCCGGGCGTAGCGTACAAGGCGGCGCAGAGGTGTAGCGGGCGGAAAGAAAAAAGTCAGCCTAGCGCTACGGACACGCTCGGGCGTTATAAATGCACGCGGGAGCTGTGCGCGATGGGCGTCGCGCGGATACCTACCTCTCTAGGCACGTATCGATGCGCGGCCGCGATAAACGGACCGCCACCCCCGCCTCCCTCTCTCTCTACCTCTCCTTGTTTTATACGTAGGCGCTCGAGCGGCGAGCTGAAATTGTACAGCGGGCAGAGAGAAGCGCGCGCTGAGCGGGTTAATTATTTATGAGACCTCCGGAATCGCTGCTCGTAAGGGGGCTTTTATGCATCCCGGTCTTGATTTGCAAGGACCAGCGACTCTGGTTCTCTATGTATGCGCCTGTGTCGAGGGGAGAGAAGATTACGACTGGAAGTCAGTTTTCATTCTTTCTTTTTTCTTTTTTTTTAATAAGAGAGGCTTTAATTGAGCTGTTTTTAAAGTCCAAGCGTCGCGTTCTACTTGCTCGGGAAAGGAAGAAAGAATGAAAGAAAGCTGTTTGGGAAAATTAATGTGAAGGATTAGGGGGGGAAGAGAGGCTCTTGATGAAGAGGTAAAAAATCACACGGTGTGTAGGAATGATCTCTCTCTCTCTTAGGGCTCTTATCTTAATCCTGAGCATTATGTTCGAGTTGAGGACGATGGGTAATGAGCGTTGATGACTGTGGATCGTTCTCCAGGCGCCAGAGCATTTCGATGTGTACGTGCCGATGATTCACTAGCAGCCGACATTGTAGCCAGGTCAACATCCTCGCGGACGATTCGTGCGGCCGGGTTGAAAATATGACAGTTGGGGGAAGGTTAACCGAGCCTCTCGGCTACCACTTGGGGCTAACGGTGAACGAGCCGCGCGCATAAACTCGCTGTGCTGTTTACGTGAAAACCCTCGAAAATGTCCGGGATTACGATCGCGTGAACTTGGCCTTTTTGCAGAACCGTTGTGTGTACGGCCACGACAAAGCCGCGAAAGCATAACAGCAGCGACGCAGTATTATGCTCTTTCGTAAAATGTTGATAAAAAACAAACGCGAGCGAACGTGTCGTTATAGCCGCATTGATGTGTATGAAACGGAATAATCGGCTCCCTCAGCGCGCGCTCGCGTCGTTCATTCAATGGTTCACCTTCACTTCCACACATACACATAAGCGCGTACACCTACCTACCTCTCTCTCTTGCGCATAATTGCAGCTGACTAACCGAAAGGCCAAGCGCGACGGTGGTTGCGTAAACCGTGATTTTCCCAGCGCATGTGTGTTAAACTCGCCGAAAGAGACCGGCTGCATAGCGCTGTGGCGAGCAGCCGCGAGATGGAAAATAAATCCGCGCGGGGATCGGTAAGCTCTCTCGCGTATACGCGGGGCCGCGGCTCTCGATTTCCCGCTGCGCGGATTATTAGCGGGCGCGCTTCGCTGCACTTTTCAGACGGTCTCTTCTCCCCCCCGGCCCTTCTTTCCTGCTTACCGCTGCTCTCGCCATCTTTGTCCGTGACTCTCGACTGGAACCGTTTCTCTCTCTCTCTCTCTCTCCGTGCGCGCCTCGTTACTCCCGATTCGCGCTCTTCTACGAGCTCCACTGTTCTCGCTGCAATATCCCGCTACTGATGGTTAAGGCTCTCTGCTGATGATTTTTGTTTTGTTCTTTTGTTTTGGAATGGTTATGGTTACGGGAATATCTTTACTCGTGATTTTTGTTTGTTCACGGCTTTTGTTGTTAGTGTAAGTGTTAGGTAGAGCTTGCCTTTCTACACGTTTCTACTGATGTTTTTGTTAGGTTCTGGTTTATAAATGTGATAAATTGGTTATTGGGTTAATACCTATGACGATGTAAAATTTCATAATTGGAACATTGCGAGAAATCTGTTTTATGAGGATTCTGGCTATAATAGTGTGAGGCTACGTTGTGATAGTCGAGCGGGGGACGTTTATGTGAATTTTAGTGCAGATTTACTAGAGAATGACTTCCGTTAGAAAAAGTAAAACATCGGTGTAATGGCCGTACGAGCATAAATGATCTTATGTGCCAGATAAGTCGAGTATCAAGGCTTAATAAGTATACCTACAGATTACGCGTTGCTCCAGTTATTTTCATAGCATAATACGCTTATTAACGCGCACATGCCCACCAACTCCTTTGTTGTGCAGATATATATTTTTTTAAATTCTCCACTCGATATTCCGACCAGACCACTGCATCCATTGTTCAAGCCAAATAATCCTAGGTCAATGATCAATTTCATAAAAAAATATATTCAACATCGAAGCCTATTCTGATACTTTCCAATGATTGTACTACTAACCGGCTAACCGCACATATTGCATAAAAACGACACAAATAAAAAACATGATAAATAAATGTAAAAAAAGAAAATCACAAATTTCATTCATCACAACGTTATCTTTGTGCGCAAGTCCGTTCGTCAGGAAAGAGACCCGATTCCCCAAATACGATAATCCATTATACCACGTGTTTTACGTAATCCAGCACACGTGGGTCTGTACATACAAGCGCGCAAGTGAAAACCTCTATACCCACGTACGCGTATGCTCAGGCACACAGTCAGGAAAAAAAGGCGTCGGCTCTCGTCGTGACTCGTCGTCGTCGTCGTCGCAAACGCAACAACACACACTCGAAATGGCTTAAATTTCATTAAGTCCCATTCCGAGCGAGAGAGAGTCTCGTTCTCTTGACCTGAAAAAAAAAACAGAGTCTCGAGCGCGGCAGGAGGAAAAAACATAATACTCGCTCGGGTATCGTCTTCGTCGCACTTTCCTCCGGTAATACAATTACACGCGGTTTCTCTCCTGCCTTAGTCTCTCTCTCTCCTTCTCTCACGCGGCAAACGTCTTCGAAGGGGCCCCAGCGCTGCTGACTCTCTTCCCTTTTCTCCTTCTCTCTCTTTCTCTCTCTTGTTCTCACAGCCCCTCCCTGGGACTTTAAGCTTGATTAAAAACTTTTTCGCTCTTCCGCTCCTTTATTCCTCACCGGCCCCGTAGCTCATGCCATTTCTCGGTATTATCTCACAGTCTGCGCCAACTCGACCAATCCCACAGTCTATAATTCTAATCAACGAAAACTATCGCGCTCATAAAGGGCATTATGATTTGTTAATATCTCTAACAATTAACAATACACTGTGGGCATGCGAAGTCGTACACACTTTATAAGCAAGAATAAAAAGAGGAGAAAAAAAAACATCGAGTACACGAGATGCATCAATCACATTTGTAATTAACTTAATTTCCAGTCGCACATACAACAAGATCATCGCGAGAGCGCCAAGATTCGTGCCCGAAGATTAATCGTGCGGCTTACTTACATTGTAAAACCCACAGTCGTAGGCTTAAACCAGGCTCACTTTCCTTTTTTTCCCCTCTCTTATTTACCTGGACAGAGTCTGTCGATTAAACCTATATAGGTATGTCGAAGACGACGCATACGTACATAGGCTCTCGCGCGCATGCACCTAGTCCCGTTATAATAGGCCTCGCGCTCACACTCGCTCAGACTTACATCCCCCTGTACGCTCACCCGTATATACATTTCGAAAGTAAAAATTGATTTTCGAAAGGCTAGACTTTCCATGCGATCGGAGCGCTCCAGAAAGCCATATCCCGTTGCCCTTCGACTTCGTTTCCCAATTATAACCGTTTATCCGTCTACGCGCAAGAGCGAGAGAAAGAGAGAACCGTCGCGTCAGATAAGCAGCGGGCTACAGCCGTAACGGCTTCCGTCTTCAAGTTTAACCGCGCCTCCGTATTAGACGAGTGTGTAAGACAGGTGTGTCCGTCACCGGAGCCTACCCTCCCTCCCCCCTCCCTGGATCTCTCGTCTTTTAAGAGGCTATTAAATTCCGGATAATCCAAGTGTAGCAGTTCTAGATTCTCAACGGGAACCAGGAGGGTGCACTGAGGGTCTGCAAGACGGCGCATAGGCCGTATAATCCGCGTGTATATACACGTATATATCGATTAAACGTCCAGGAAGGTAAACGACTCTTTGGGGTCAAAGCACGCGGCTCTCACAGGAGAGCGCGAGTTTGTTCGCCTGTGACTGTGTCTGGCCGTGTGTGTGTGGGTGCATGTTCAGGCATCCTCGCGTGCCCTCCGTGCTGCGGCTATATACAGCCGCTGGAAGAGGGCTCGAGAGAAAAGCCATGGGCCATTCGGCGGGAATGGAATGAAGAGAGGCCGTGATGGAAGGAGTCGAAGCTTGACGGGATACTCGTGTCTGCGGGATTCTAATGGATTTTTTAGCCAAGGTTTCGCCCGCGGAGAAAGGTTTTGAGAGAAAGGTCGATCCTCGGCTGCTTGGCTAATACGAGTGTTTTAGTATTCTCTGCGTGGCTCTGTTGATTTGCGAAGAATTTTCGTGTGAAATTTAGAAATGTATTGTATTCTAATGTAGGTAAATAGGAATACAAGTTATGATTAACGTACGAGGTTTATAATTTAAACTGATGTCCGGTATTATATTTCGCTGGTAGGTCGAATCAATCATACGCGACGTTACATATAGTCATCTCTTCATGTATAATTTTAAAGTGAAAGTACACGGAGAGACTGGTTCAGTAAAAATTATGGTAGTTCCAACGGTAATCTTGGACCTCCTTGTTCGCTACCATAATTTTTATAGACAATTTCCAA
>JAPYYQ010002534.1:0-23681 GCA_030522585.1 Anagyrus pseudococci
GATCTGCGTGGTTACACGGCCTCGGCTTCGCCTCGGCCGTCATAACCACGCAGGCCAGGAACTTCAACTTTCCGGCCATGGGTCGTAATATACTATTACTTGTCAAATTAATAAATCAAATTTTCCCTTATATTATAGGCATTTTTCTCTTTAATACTATTTGTCCTTATAAGCCTTATCCGAAGCACTTGCGGGTAGAGAACAACAAAGTAGCATGTAGCCACCTAGTATCGATTTACGAACTACAGGTGTTGACTGCAAGCTATAATCTGAAAATGTATCATCATAATTTATACAATATCACTATAGTAAAAATTGTAAGGTTGTGTTACAAGAATTACTAGAACTACTGTAAAAATCACAAGAATGTCAGTATATCCGAGCACTACTATGGACTATTGTAATTTTCAGTAGAATATATTTGTATAAATTACAATGTGTTTTCTCAGTACATTCCTCATGAGATTCCTCAAAAAATAATAAGACCACTAATAAAGAAAAAGAAATTATTCAAAAGAGGTGAAAAAATTATTCAATTTTATTTAATAAATTTGTGAGACGGTACAATTTTGGTGGAAAATTTACAATGAGATATAGAGTCTTCGTTAGTAAGTTTATTGTTATGTAAGCTTCTAAAATAAAAGTAGGAAGAAATGGACATTCCTTAAACTCAAATATATGTTTATTATATTAAACTTGTGCAAAAGGAATGATGACAAAATAATTATATCGTACGCAGTTTATGATTAGATTCATCATTTAATCAATTTTTACTTAATTTTAATAATATAGTTTATGTAAAACAATAATTTGTTGAAGAATAGGTCCCGGCCAATGGTTTATTATTATTTTAATGAATGATGAATAAATTGTAATCAAATGAATAAATAAATTTAAACGGCAGTCGCTTCAAAGATTATTTTGTCTAAATACTTACCGTAAATAATATTAGTTTGAAACTTGTTTTGTAACGTAATCGTCTTATCACGAGTTGCATTGTATCACATATTGTGTTGACAAATGTACATGTCACATATTTAAAGAGATACGTCAAATAATAAGAAAAAAACCAACGATTAAGTAGCGTAGGGTACTCTCGGAGCGTAGTCGGCGGAGGCGCCGCGTATCATATTTTGCCGCGCTAGTGTTATAGTGTCTCCGAGAGCCTCCCTCCCCCAGGCAGCGCTGAGCAGAGCAGTGTGATTGAGCGTCACAAAACCGCGGCGCGCCTCGCTGAGCAGCGACAATCGACTGACCGCGCTGCATCCGCAGCACAGACTCGACAGTCGCGCAGCAAATCCACCCAGTGAAACACCGAATTTTTCATCGTCGTCGACGAGATATTCCAAGAGCGAGTCGCGAGGCAAAAAAGCCACGCGAAGTAGTAAACGAGAGCGAAAGAGACGGGGATTTGGCCCACCCCGCGCGACAACTGGCTCTCCCAATGACTGAAAGCAGCTCCAAGACTGGCCACCTGTTGGCGCTGACGCAGCAGCAGCGCGAATTCGCCGCGGCTTACTTGAACGAGATCGAGTCCGAGCGGCTAGAGCGCATTCAGGAGATTCGACTGTGGATCAACGAGTCTACGGATCTGCACGTGCCCACTGGTGAGTCGAGCGGTTTGTTCCATTTATTTTTTTAGTTAACCTTTGCTGCTTTTATATCGTAAGCGAGAATGATGAAAAGAACGGAGGCTTTAAGAAGATGGGCTATAGAAGTTTTGAGGTAATTAAACTGAAATTAAAATGGCAATTACATAAAGTGGAAGAGTCGCGTGTTGGCGGTGTGATAGCACTGCAATACGAAGATAATAGGAAAACGAATATTTCACAACGATTGTACGACCCGTTGCTTTTTTATTACTAATGTCGTTTCGCTATAAAATGATGTTTTAATTCAAGTGTTTTTTAAAAAGAAAGAACAAGGTAATTCATTTTTTTTTACTTCGTATGAAATGTGAAGTGGAAGTGAAAAATGATGTTTGACGGCTCAAGGCCGCTGGCTAATCATCTATTCAAAATAAGCAGAAGCGGCATATACATGTTTATATCTCTTATCTGCAATACGCGGTACAATTGCATTTGCGCACAGTATACATTGTCGCGCGCGCTTTTCCTTTTTATTGATGCGCCCGCACACTTTAACGCGAGAGAGCCGCAATTACCGCGATAAGAGTCGACA
Source organism: Anagyrus pseudococci (assembly GCA_030522585.1). Classification (NCBI taxonomy): domain Eukaryota; kingdom Metazoa; phylum Arthropoda; class Insecta; order Hymenoptera; family Encyrtidae; genus Anagyrus; species Anagyrus pseudococci. The sequence continues at coordinate 2,182 of JAPYYQ010002534.1, forward strand.
ATTTGCGATATGTGTCATATTCTATAAATTCAAAATCAATCCAGGCGTTTAGCCTGAAAATCGCACGAGAGGCAAACTCCCTGTCAAACGATGCATTGCGTGGAGAGAGGAAACGCAGAGGCGTGATTGTCTTTATGTATATCGAGCGCGAGTGAATGACCCCTCTCTCTCTCTCTCTCTCTTACGACAGATGATTTCTTCATATTGCGCTTTCTGCGCGGCTGCAAATTCAACGTCGAGGCGACGAAAGCCAAGCTGAGGAGGCATTACGAGCAGAAGGCATTGTCGCCCGAATGGTTTACCAATCAAGATCCGTTTCTCCCGGAAATACAGGAGCTTCTCGAGCTTGGGTACGTGTCGCAGCGTTTTGTGCTCTTTTTTTTATTTTTGTTTTTATTTTCATATGATTTTTGTCAATCTCAGAGTTTTTCTGCCGTTGAAGCAAGTCGATGACGAGGGCAGGATGGTCGTCGTAATAAGGACTTGCGTGCATGATCCAAAGAAACACGACTTTAACAACGTTCTAAAGGTAACTAGGTCTATTTATCTATTGATTTGGATGTGTGTAAGGATTTTCTGAAGCTAATCTGCTTTGTCCTAGTTACTGATATATCATATGAATAACTCGGATTGTACCGATCCATACAATCTCGAACAAAGTAAATTTATTCTAATCAAGTCTTTTTGTTTTTGACAATATCCAAACGATTGTGTCTTTGCTCTCTACACAATAGTCATCCTAACTACATTATACAAATCTCTCATAGTACTAGCTTATCAATTGCTCACCAGAAAATAACTCATGCATCCGCTTTATCACATTGTGATTCCCGTCCAAAAAAAGCACAATGACACCTAAACAAGTTGATAAAACTAACGAAAAATTTGCAGACGGGCATGATGGTATTGGACCTCGCTGCCCGAGAGCACATAAACAGCTCGGTTTACGGGATAGTCGCGGTGCAGGACATGACGGGCGTGCAGCTCGGGCACGCGCTCCAGCTGACGCCGCCGCTGATAAAACGGCTGGTCGCTACTTGGCAGGGCTACCCGAACCGCGTGCGCTCGCTCGACTACGTGAACGCACCGAGTCACGTCAATCTCGTGCTCAACATATTCCGGCAGTTCATGAGCCGCAAGCTCAAGGAACGCGTGTACGTGCACCGAGGCAATCCCAAGGTTGTACTGCTCGATAAGCTCCCTGCGAGGATACTACCGGCCGAGCTTGGCGGATCTCATCTCGATTATGCCGCTTTGACCAGTGAGTCCTCCTTTCTGCTTTTTTGCCTATTTTTCATTTTTTTTACGCAATATACTGTTTATGTTTGCAGAGTACTGGAAACAGCAGGTCGAGAATAACAAGGACTGGTTTGCCGAGAACGAACAGTATAAGCTGAAAGTCTGATTCAGACGAAAGTGTGGAGTCATAATATAAACTGGGAATATCGCTGTTTTCGTTTATTCTACCAAGGCGGTTAATTAGTTTATCAGTTTAATCTCACGCACACGTTTTTATCAAAATTTTTTAGAATTTTATATAGAGTTATATATATATATATATATATATATATATATATATATATATATATATATTTATATATTTTTTACGTATTTTACGATGCACAGAGTCTGCACGTGTATACACATTCGCGGACCAAGTTTAAGATAATATTTTATCTATGTTTCTTTTTGTACGTATATTGGATTTGCGTTGAAAATAAAATTTGTTTTTCCTTTTTTTATAAAAAAAGAGTGAAGAAAAAGTAACGAAATTTTGTATTTTTTTTTGGAATCGTGAAAATAATTATTAAAAAGACAGCATTGGATTGGATTTTCAAGATTGTTATTATTACAAGTTAAATAATAAAACATACATTTAAAAGTCATGGGCAAGTAAATCGTCTTACAGCTAACCATTTTATCTAACATCTAAAACAGCTTAAAAAAAATAAGAGAGATACTAATTATAAGTTCACCTTTGTCCCAGCACGAGGCTCAACGTCTTTTGAAATAGATGTCTTGCTCGTGCCGCATAAAATAAGCTAAATAAAAATGGGAGGTAGAGAGGGGGTATAGTCACATCAATCTTGAAAATTCACTTTTCCACTCTCCTGACACGATATTTTATTTTAATACCCTCATCGCGAGGGATAACAGAGTAAAAAGTTAAACGTCAACGATCTAATAAAAAAAAAGAAAAATTCATATATAAAATAAACATCAATAGAATCACTGTTTTTTCGTTGCTTCAACGTGCAATCATCGTACTCGATTCTTCCTTTTGCTTCCGTCGATTGCGATTGGACTACACATCGCGCTTACGGCGGCGAGCTGCCGTTAGTAATAACTGTCAACAACAAAAACGACAACAACAACAAAAGAAAACAACATTTATCTATATCCGTTAAAAGAAATAATTGTTAAGCTATTAAAAAAAAATGAAGAACAAGAAAGACTCCATTGTTTAAAAAAAATTCGTCGTTTATTCATAACGAGGTCGATATCTTTTTTTTTTTCATTTCTTTTTTTATATGCATAATACGAACTTCGTGAGTCGTAAAATTCTTTGCGTGTTGTTGCTCTCGTAATTCGGATTAAAAAAAGGGGGGGTACGATGTGTTATTACTGTGATTCTATTATTATTTTCCTCGGCTACGACTCTTTTGACACTTTGCAGAGTCTAGCTCGCCAGATAAATTGCAATTATATATAGATAGTTAAAAGTATGCGTGTATAAAAAAACAAAAAAAAACAAAAAAAAAGAAGAGAGAGAAAATAATAAGAACATTGACATATCTCGTTTCATTGTTCCATTATCATCAAGAGAGATATATCTTAATAACTTATACGTGCTCCGAAACGCATACAATGAACTTGAACACTTATAATATATTTATATATATACTCAGAATATAACAAAAATATCTATTCTACCAATTCCATTTACATTGAAAGATTAGCTCTCCTCTTCATGTCTCTCTCTCTTTTTCTCTCTTTCTCGTACAAGTGTGCATGTGAGTGTACTTTCTCTATCCCACGCTCATCATCATCATCATCATCCTCATCATCATCATCATCATCATCATCATCATCATCTCCTTAACGTAAAAACAATTGCTTGGCGCAATTTTCATTTTTTTTTATTAAAATAATAAAAAAAAGTAAACAAAGCTAGTAATCATTGCTAAAAAAACATTATCGACATGACTTGACATAATCCAATTTTCACAAGCGGGGGAAACAGTTAACGCCAGTTGTACCGCCGACGACTTTTTGCAAGCCGTTTTCCTCGAGTGATAAAAAAACAAACCAGGAAGACAAAAAAAAATTATAGTTAAAACAACGCGATTGACAGGCTCAACGCACGCTGGATCTTTCCAAAACGTCTAAAAGAAAACGCTGTTTTTCCGTTTGCACATCAACATACACACACACACACACACACGCGTGAGAGACTATACTTTTAGTCAGAAGTGAGGGAGAGGGGGAGGGCACCAGATATACGACGCATATCGCTCTCCCGCGGTTATTAACTTAGCTAAAAACAAATGATTAAAAGAGATGGAGTTAACTGTACACAACCCAAGGTTAAAATTACATAAAAAAAAAAGAATCTTGTATACAAATTAATGCGAGAGCTCTGGAGCCAACGTCGCCGTCGTCTTCTCTCCCTTTTTTATACGCTCGAAAAGACGGGCCGTCCTCCTGCAGGTTCCGAGCATTAACGACCGGCTTCTTTGTACTTTTTAAGAAGCGCTTCTTGTTTTTGTTTCTTTTTTTCTCTCTCTAAAATTAGCAAACAACGCGAGAAGAGCTGCATATAGCGAGGAGGAGGAGGAGGGGCGGACTTTTTTCCAAAGTTAAAAAGTGAAAGAAAGAAGGGAGGCGCTGGCCCGGTAAATGTCTCTCTCCTCCTGCTCCAGCTTATCGTTTAAACTCTATACCTTTATCTCAGACAGGCGCACACTTTGCATTCACTCAAAATCGCACTCGCTCTCATTGACAGGCGTACATATACAAAGAGTAGCTCGCTCGTATCTCTCAAATCTGCTCCCGAGAGCCGGCCGAGCGTAGTCGCGGCGTTACACAAGTAACGGAGAGGAGAGAGAGAGCCGTGCCAAGTACGAGAAGCGATAACCGACGCGGTAGGCTGTAGAGAGGGGGTGGCTCGAGGCACATCTACTCTTTACTCGCACGACCTCCGGCTTAGCCGCGCTTGAACTTGAGCACGAGCAAGCTGACCGTGAGGAAGATGACGATCCAGGCGATCGTCGATATGTAGCCGTTGTAAACGTCCGGCTCGGAGATGCTCCATCCTCGCGTGAGCATCGAGCGCAGCGAGGTCGTCGCCATCGTCAGCGGCAGCAGCTGCGACACGTAGCGCAGTACCGCTGGCATGCCCTCGACCGGCCAGATTACCCCTGGAACAATGCGTGGCCAGAGTTTAGGGGCATTCTGCCATTAGGAAACAATGCCAAAGTGGCTGCGTCAACTTACCACTGAGTAGAAGGGTCGGATAGAAGCTACCAAGGGCCAGCTGGATGGCATTCCTTTCGAGCTCGCAAATTGCCGAAATCACGAAGCCTATAGACAGGTTGGGAGAAGAGAGATCGCTATTAAATGCTCTACTATCGGATGGGATATAAATAGAGAGAGAGAGAGAGTATGAGTCTGCTTACCAAAGCACATGCCGCACAAGCCCTGGAGTATCGTAAGGACGATGACGAAGCCGATGTCGCCTTTGCACTCGACGCCGAAGACGAGGATCATGAAGATGAGGACGAGAGCCGTTTGGCCGCACATGACGACGAACTGAGTAACCACGTGGGAGAAGAGTATCTCGGCGGGGGAGACACCGGCGACCCAGCTCCTATCCAGCAGGCCCTCCATCCTCTCTATGATCAAGGCCGACGACGTCAACGCCACCGCCAAGAAGAAGACGATGCTGCAAAGAGCCAACAGAGTCAGTCGTGCGTCCCTATAGATCGCTCGGAGTTTCGGTGGCGAGCGAGGATGGCTTACGTTAATATAACACCGGGCGCGACGAAATCGGTAAAGCTCGGCTCGTTCGAGCCGTAGATCGGGTCCTTGAACTGGATCGGCACGTCCGCGAGCTTGGCGTTTTGCATGCAGGAGCTCAGCAAGTCCTTGGCGAAGTCGCGGTACGAGTACTGGATGTTGCGGGCGAGCATCAGGCCGATCTGCTGATCTGTAAAGTCAGACGCTCGTTAGCACGCGCATCAACTCCTGCGGCTGGACGTTATTCCCGGTAGCTACTCACTCGACATGTCCAGCCAGACGCGGATCTCGCTCTGATCGAGCGTATCCTCGTCGGCCTCCTTGCCAAGGGCCATCCTAGCGACCAGCGATTCCGTGAAGTTTTCCGTGAAGTACAATGTACCCCAGGCCTTACCTCGCCGGACTGCTTCCTTCGCCGATTCCGGATCCGGATAGTACTCCTGCAATGAGCAAATTGTTGAGCGATCCCTAAGATTTTACCCCGTCCACCTCAGCAATTCCACGTATTTCAATCTCAAAGGATTCGACCACCAAAGATCGGTCATTTTAATATTCTCTTTTACTTTATTGTTTCTCAAAGAAATGTTATTATTCATTGAGCACTTTCTTTTTCAATCAACTATTCGAACTAGTGCCATTTAAAATGAAAGGGGTAATCATTATATTTGTAAATGAATAAAATAAACTCGGTTAAAAAAATAAATAAAAAACTGTTTAAATTCGAAAGCCTCAGACAAAACGTGTTAAAGAGATTAGAAATTGTCTAAGCAAGTAGATTACGCAAGAGCAATGATTTCCTCGGAAAAATACACGGCGATTCCTGTGTATTTTGACACCTAAACAGAATGAAATACTCGAAAAACCGTTTCATCACATTTTTGCCTTTGTCCGAAGAAGGAAAGAAAAAAGACGAAAGAAGAAAAACGAGCAAAACGTCATCGGGGGCGAATGTTTTTCGTTTATTCAATTATAAAACCTCTTAACTAACGCGTTAAAAAGGCCTGCAAGAGGCGAAGGCAAAGAGAAAGAGCGGCGTCGCGTAAGAGCAAGCGTAACGCGTTGCGCAAGTCAAAAGAATATCGAGACTGGCCGGGCCCCGCGTCTGGAGAAAGATATTTTTCGAGGCGGCTTTCGAAATTCACGGCTTTCGCGCGCGCGAAAATATGCCTCGGCTCTCCGGGGAGTCGTCCCACCTACGTCCTTCCATCTCTCCGCGCTTTTTTTGTTCTTTTAAAAGATAAATAGCCCATCACGGAATGGCGATTATACAAACCTTTATCATCGTCTCGTTATCCAGGTACTTGAGGTATCGACAGCTGAGGAAGGAGCCGGTGCAATCGTCGTATATCGGGCAGCTCTTGTTCTCCCAGTCCATCTCGTGATTGACCACTGCCAGCTTCAATCCCGTGGGATCTCGGCCGATGGCCAGACAGAAGAGTATGACCTGCATGACCGGTAGGGCGAAGATGAACAGCATCACCCTGCGAATTGACATATTTTCGTCAAATAAAGTTCCTCTCGCGTACTTTGGGCCTTGGATCGTTTCCGTTTTTTCGCGCCCAAGGCGCTCTTCTTCCTCTGCGATCATTTGCATTTACGACTCTCTCTCTCTCTCTCTCGCGCGCGCTTGGCCTTCGCCTCCATTAGCGTCTCCTTGTGTACCGCCAAACTCCGCGTATACCCTCACCATCACTGTCGTCGGATGTCGCGAGAGAGAGAGAGAGAGTTATTGAATTTTCAACGAGTCGGAAGAACAGGTTTGCCTCCTCCCCCCGCCCGACATCGCTGCGCACACACACACAATGTAACCGATTTATTATCTGTACATCTGCGCGCGTAAAAGTGTCTCTTAATAGAAAACCACCTGACAAAAAATCGATACGATAAATTTACGTCGTTACGCTTCAGAATAGATATACCTGTACGCTCTTCCCTCCCTCCATACCCTCGGCGTCGTTGTATATACATCAATCGCGTAGTAGTTTCGTCGTTTGAATAAACTTTGACTCTCTTGACAGCTCAATAAAAGTCCGACGGCCTCTCTTCTCGCGCAATAAAACTAAAAATAAAGCCGGCTCGCGTCTAACGTCTCTCTCCTCCGGCAAACGAAAGAATAAAAAATAAAACACGATGTTTACAATACGATAAAGGCCCCTAGGACGTTTAGGCCGCGGATATAAATCAACGCGTTTTATTCAATCCACGCGCCCGTTCCCAATGCTACGGCGCATGCTCGAAGGAAAATTCAAGATCACGCTTAAAGCAGGCTGCTAACACATCTTATCCCGATCGCGATCGAGAGATACCGATTTCTCGGCGGCATAAGAGCAGAGGAGCTTACCCAACGTTCCTCCACATGCGCAGGAAGTTCTTCTGCAGGAGCGCCCTGATCTTGCCGGTGCTGGTGACCTTGTAGCAGTCGGTGAAGTCGCAGTCCTCACACTCGACCGTCGACTCCTTAACACCTGGCAGCGGCTTGCCATTGAGCTGCGGGAATAATTAATGCAAGTCAGTCGAGCCTCGATTAAATTCTCACCTTCCCCACTGGCTGCACCTGTCCGCGCTCTGCCCGCCTCACTTTGCTTCGATGTATTTTTAAGCTCCCGCAAAAAAATAGCTACACGCCCCTTTGCCCGCGACGCGTATACGAGGCGAAAAAACGAAACAGACGGCGACGAGCCGATAAAAAGAGCGAGAGACGTATATCCAGTCGCGCTGTTACATAGCCCGCCGAGCTTTTTACTCGACCAGGAAAAATGGCGTGGATGGAGGTGATTCGGGAGAGATGGTCATCGAGAAGTCGAGGTAAATTGTAATGAGGGGGAGAGGAGGTCATCCTTACGTCATAGTGACTGCCGACGCCGTTGGTCGTGTCGTGAATGAGAACTTCTTTGCTCTGATGAAAGTTGAGGCCGACCACTCCGGACTCCTCCGTCACGTAGACCGGCTCGTCCTTCCTGCCCCAGTTTAAGGAGGCCTGCTGAGAGCACGTTGCCAAATTATAAACGTTCCATTATTTATATACGATTTTTGCTCTCACGGAGCTCGTCGTTGAAAAAGAAAAAGAGAAAAAAAAAATCGGTTGCCCTTTACTCACGAGACTAATGTTATTGGAGATGTTGAGTTCGGTAGTGGGCTGGGCGTAGGAGCCCTGCTTCCTCGACAACTTGAGAAAGACGTCCTCGAGGGACGGACAGTTGTACATCTGGAGTAGAGCCCTTGGCGACTCCTCGGCCAGCAGTCTGCCGCTTCGCATCAAGCCGATCTAGCAGCGGTGCAAATAAACAGAAAGCAAACAACGATTTTCGTTGGGTCAGTTTAGTTCGAAAAGGAGGGTTGGGTTTAGGGTGGTTCTACGTTCGATTTGGAACGGAAGTATCGCTCACAGTGTGCGCTTGTCGAGCCTCCTCAATGTAGTGCGTCGTTATGATGACCGTTTTGTTGCCGTCTTTGGTGATTTGGACCAAGTGGTTCCAGATGCTGCAAATTTCATGAAAATCGCTAGGGTTAGTTATAAAGTCGAATGACAATTGCTTCGTCAATCTCGCACAACGACAACATAGGCCTTCTATACTCACAAAGCATGATCTCTATATTAATTTCAATAAATAAAATAGAGTATACATCTTACTCAATGGAATACATCTGTACGTATATGCCCGGTGTATTGCTATGAAGCAAATCCATTTACACGCGTTAAATCGCGGAGGTTTTGTCAAAGCTCACGCGCCGGTCTACTTTAAATGTTTAATTCATCATCCGGCTTCTCTTCTCTCGCGGCTGCCGACGCTTGCGCGCATTCGTCATTCGCACCTGTCATACTCGTCTGTTCTTGTCTGATGGCGTTTTAAAAATTGATTTTCGTGATTTTCCATCGCGGCGCCCCAGCTCTCAAGGATATTTCGCACATTCCTAGACGATGGAGACGCGCGCGCGCGTCATGAGAAGCTAATCCGAGGGAAAATTACATAGCGCGGTGTGTAGACACGTAAGGACAGCTCCGTGCTGCCTGCCTGCACGCGCTGTGGTTTTCACTCGGAGCCGCAACTTTTTTCCCCACCTGTGTTTATCATCGATTATCCCCCCCCCTACCCCTCCATTCGCGACGGAATTTTAAATTTCGTTTTTGGATTTTCCCTTGTGTCTTCCGTAATAATAATCAAAGCTGTATGTGAAAAGAGTCGGAAAGAAATGATGGAGTTGTTTTGGTAAAGAGAGACAAATCAGGTAAAAATACGGAGGATGGATGAGAATGGAAAACAGCGGGATGAGCTATCGCGTCCCGGCAACGAGAGAGAAAATTATGACGGAGGGGGGAACCGTTCGGTAGCGTCTTTGCCGGGGCAGGTCTATCACGAAATCGGCGCATGTTAATAACAACGCGCCGCGAAGGACGCGCACGCGACGTGCTTATGTAGTGTATTTTCCATGCAGCGCACGCGCTCCGACAGCAGGCGCTGCATATGCGTATATAGAGCCATGTATACCCCCGGCGGCAGTTCGCCAATTCGACGCGTTTCGAAAGCTGCCCTCCTCTCCTCAGATTTTTTTTCACCAGAATGCCAGCGTTACGACGCCGGGCCGAGGTGTGTGTGTGTACGTGTAAAAGAAACGAAACGTTTTCCTCCTCTTCGCTTCCGGTCTGTCTCTTCAATATCAAAACGCTCTTTTAACGCTCTCCTCGTGTGTGAGCCGCCGCTTGAATTTCCACACGACGCGCCTTTTGACGAAAGCCACGGCCCGAAATGATAATCAATTGTAAGCCTCTTTCGACAGATACATTGCCGTCCGGTTATTGTGATAGACGCTTATTTTTTTTTTATATTGGGCAGACACGCGCGCGTCTCTCCTGCTTTCTTGCGAGAGGGAGCACGGCATACGTGCAATTTTCCGTGAGTCTGACATTATTTTTCGCCCTGTCTTTTCTTCGGTTTCCCCAACGACCAAGCTAAATTGTCTCTCTGCCGCAAAATGTCGGGTTTTCCTTTTAAAATCCCGCAGTAGGTGAGCTTTTAAGTCTCGCGTGTAGCCTCTCCCCAAAAAGAAACCACAACGACAACAATGCTTGGCTGCAATTTTTTCTCTTTTCCTCTACATAAAGCCGCGCGAACTAATATCCGCGCGCCTTGTCGAGCGACCTCGGATAACGCTTGGCAAATAAGGACTACAGCGTCGCGGAGAAAAGAAGCTGAGCGTGTGACTTACCTCTGACGCAGAAGGGGATCCACGCCGACGGTCGGCTCGTCCAGGATGAGCAGCTCCGGGTCGTGCATGAGAGCCACTGCGAATGAGACTCGGCGCTGCTGGCCACCGCTGCGACGTTAAGAAAGAAACACCAATGAAAACGTCATTATCACTTATATTTCGCGAAGGAAAAAAGAAAGAAAAAGAGAGAGAAGGAGCGAATGGAAGGCAAGCGTGACTCGAGCACTCTCTCGCAATCGGCAAATCGCTCTTTTCACCAGGAGAGAGAGAGAGAGAGAGACTGTACGTTGCCCTCCCAACGCGGGGACAACAGCCGTATGCTCTATACTCTCGTGTAATATACACCGTATGCCTCTTTCGTGGAGTGAGTTATAAAAAAAGCCATGTATTTACCCAAACTGCCTCTGTACTTTTTTTTCATAAGACGTGTTATTAAATACTCGCGTATATACCGAGAGAGAGAGGACTCGGGGAAGGAAAAAAAAGGCGAATTAGCGGGTATACACGTTTTCTAAATATTTCTGGCAGCCAGTGTTTACTTGGTAAATAAGCATCGGCGGTCGTATGTACTCTCTGGGTATGATGCACTCGCGTACGCGCGCGCGAGAGCACGAAACGAGCAAAAAAAAAGATAAGAAAAGCCGACCGGGAGGGAAGTTGAAAAATGTTTGTCTCCGCGACTGACACTGAATTTTCCAAAGCCGATGTATGTAATATAGAGACTTGAGAGCGGTGTGTGTGTGTTTGTCCGGAAAATTGGGCATTTTAATAATTTTCATGTCTCTTTGTTGAAAGGTAAAGCCGCGGCATGAGAAAAATGAGCATTCGCTCGGTTGGAAATTGCCAAGTGGCTTGCTCGTATATTACCATGCGTGCTTCCAACGGCCAATCCAACGTCAACTGACCGATGCTAACTGACGTACAGCTCAAAGAAAGAAGGAAAGAGAGAAGGAAAGAAAAGCATATCCATCGGGCGTCTCACCTGAGATTCTTAACGAGGCGATTCTGGGAGGGAAGATCGAGGAACTGCAGCAGGAACCTCAGCCGCTCGACGATCTCCGAGGTGCACATGCCGAAAATCCATCCGAAGTACATCATGGTCTCGCGGATGGTGAACTCGCCGTAGAGGGCGATCTCCTGGGGCATGTAGCCGACCCGCTTGCCGGGCACACCGGAGCCCTTGGAGCCGGGCTTGCCCCCGAGCACCCAGATCTCGCCGGAGTTCAACCGGCGCCTGCCGACGATGCACGACAGCAGGGTCGTCTTGCCGCAGCCGCTCGCACCGAGTAGCCCGTATCTGGAAATCGATTGGGAAAAGGGACACGGCCGGCCAGCCGGGCCAGCGGTCGATTTCCGTTATTACTATACCACTTGGCTACCTCACTTGTATAGGCTCCCCTGTCCCAAGGACTTTGCGCGAGCCTTTCCCTCGATTTTAAAAACGAGCCGACGATCGTTGAACTCTCCTTCTCACTCCCCTCCTCCGTCTTTGGATAATTCCCCAGTCTGCGCGTGTGTGAGTGTCTCTCTCGCTTTACGCGCCTGCACGGACCAACGAGCGGTTTCATTGCGAAAGCTCTAGACGGCAAAGTTCTGGACAACATACCGTAATAGCCCGGGTAATTGGGCTTTTTATTTTTTTCTCGCCGAGCGTTATGCGAGAGACGCACTCCAGGCGCGCGCTATTCTCACGAATTTACCGATTTTTCGAGTATTTAGAAGAAGTCGCGGGCATGATCGTGTACAAGCGCTATGGCACGTCTAAGAATTTTCAATGACGTGTACCTTCGTATCCAGACTTATCGCTGTCGTCCATATTTTCATTGTATTCGATTGTTGCAGAGTCTTATCTCTCGTTCGGCCCCGCGTCACGTATGAAGCGCCCGGTGCTCGTGTACAAACAGTGTTTCATTGTTACGACACTGCGCGCGCGACGAATCAGTTTCGCGTCGTATCGCGAGAGCCCGCGTAGTTTAATATACACATGTCCGGCGATACGGGAAAAATTCAGCGGCGCTTTGCTGTATCGCGTATCGGCTCTCGTAATTAGGCATATCTCGGCGCGCGGCTTTTGCAATCTCCTCGTCGTTCTCGAAAGTCTTATTACGCCTCGTCAAGTGGCGCGCGCGTGATACGACAGAGCTGGGGAGAGAGAAGCAGGTCGAACTAAGCAGGCGGCTGAAAAGTATGGCGCGTGTACTCACATGGATCCCTTGGCGACGGTCATGTTGAGGTTCTGTATGACGTGGTTGGGATTCTTGCTGCTGCCGTAGGTCTTGAAGGCGTGCCGCACGCTGACGGCCTGCTGCCGGTTCCAGGCCTGGCTGTTGAGGCCCGGGGTCGCCAGCACCGTCGGCGTCATCGTCGCCGGCGCGCTCTCCGACTCCGCTATGCTCGGCTGCATCGCGCTCCCGCCAACGGCTAGGCTGACCAAGTTATCCGGATCGCCCGTGCCCGCTGCCGCGCCGTCGCTGCAAAAAACGCCGATCGATTATTAACCATCGCTCTCTCTTCGTTTTCGGCAATCGTTCTTTACGCGTAACATCGTAATCGGCATTGAATTTCATGGCATGGAATCGGTAGAAGGTATATCCTACGTACACGCATCTGCGAAAGCGATTTTCGCAGAGTCGCGATCGGTGGCATTATTGCGCAAAGCCCAGCAGCGGTATAGCGCTTGGCTTTCTTTTCGCCAGAGCGACGCACACACACACGCGCGCTCTCTCGCACACACGCATCAGTTGGGCAATAACGCGGCCTCGGCCGATTCGCGGGCCGGTGCACCGGCGCGCGCTCGCTCCGGCTTTTATGTGTGCCTGTATATACACGCTCTGTACGCCGGCGAGTCGTTTGCGCGAACGCCAGCTATACCTGCCTGCAGGCTGTCGATTCAAATGTCGTTACAACTATCCGAGAGAACTTTTCCCCCCGTCTACGTTTATTTGCCTTTCCTGCCACTTTATTCTGCTCGTTAGCTTTAAATTTGTCCCGTATGTTTCTCCTGCGAGTTTCGAGATATAATAGTTGGGAATCTATAGACACATTATAAAAGTGCAAGTCGAAAATAGAAGCTGAACGTCTATTTGGACATTTAGCTCAGAAGAGGAGGAGGCTGTGTGCGATTGAGCCATAACGACCTCTCGACTCGTTGAGCTTTTATCATCGTTCACTCTCTTTTCCCTCTGTTTTCCAAACGCGACTTTCATCGCATTAGCCTAGTGCTCGCTTCTCGTTTACGAGAGAGCACGAGCGTGCGCTTAGTATCCAGCGAGAGAGTCGCATTCGTCGATGTACGACGTGACAAGGGAAAAGCGTTCGTTCTTCTCGTTCGACCAAAGAAACATCGATTATTCGCGCTGTCTGATCGTCAAAAGAGCGAGAAGAGAAAAGAAATAATAATGAAATCGGCGTACAACGTGTCTCGTATGCGCGTGAGTAACATTCCCTGCGCGTAAACTCGTGCCGCGACTAATTCGGCTAGAAAGACAAGCATTATCCACCTGCTAAATGATAATAACGGACACGGCATCGGCTATCTCTTGAAAGAGGCGACTCTACATTTTATTGGCTCTATCTGGGCGCGCAATCCAAGCGCTCGCGGCGCGTAGGAAACGAGAAGTGAAGGGGCAGTTGGGAAACGACGTTGTACGAATCTGGTCGGTCTGCATCTCTGCGCGCGCACGCACAGGCAAGCCTCTCTCAATGCTAGCTCGCGAACTTTACGCTTCGTTTCCCAATCTACTCCGTCTCTATCTCTCTCCCTCCTTCTTCATTTCAGGGTTCAATGTTTTCCACTTGCGACACACGTATCTGCGGAAACCTTCGCATACGTATACGCGCTCTCGGCTTTTTCCAATCTCCCGCGCCACATATGTAGCTCTCTACGTTGCTATAGCCGCTGGAAAAATGTTATCCGCGAATTTTCATGTGCTCGACGCGGTCGATTGATTATCCGGCCTGTTACGAAAGCCGGTTATTATGTACGGCTGTACGGCAGAGGAGTGCGAGACTTTGCAAGGATGAAAAAGAACGAATGGAGAAGCGCAGCAGGTGAGTACAGTGCTGACCGGGGATGTTATATTTTTCAACGAGCTCTCTCGCTTTCTTGCCGTATACGCGGCCGCCGCGCCAAGTAAAAGTCCCGGCGCGAGCATTAGCCTCACGGCGAGCAGGAGAAGGGGGGGCAGATAATTTTAATGCGAAAAGAGAGAAAAGGAGCGTTAAAACACCTCGAGCCAATTTTCCGAGAGCAGATCTACACGAGAGACTTGCTTCGGACTCGCTTCGCTACTCGTCCGTGACTATACTGCATTATACCTGCGTCATACGAATTAAGCTTCTCCCACCCCCCATACGTACGTCGATCTGGTCTTTCTGTCCTTCTCGGTAACTTTTACCAAAACGACGCTTAATGACACTCGATTGCTGTGACTTTTTCTATTACCATTAAATCGTACTTTTCTATGTTGTGCGTTTAATTTTGGAGTACGGGTGTACAGGCATATTCTCAGTTGCACTGGTTGCAAATTACGCATAGGCCAACTTGGTTTGCGTAACCAACGAAAATAACACCGCGAGTACTAGGTATAGCTCGTACGCGCACTCAGCTGTAAATGTTTAAAAACCCGTCAAATTATCAAACCTCGCGGATATATACAAGCCGTGTCACATAGCTCGATAACTCAATGACCGATGAGAAATGGAAAAAAAAGCACATCAAGAAATTTTGCCATTAGGCAAAGAAATATCGATGTGACGGGGGAAAATCCCCGGGTAGGTCGAGGATCTTCCCGGCTGAGCAACTGCGCGCCTCTGGTAATAACAAGCATCAAAACGTCGTTGTCAAAACGTCTCTCTCTCTCCCTTTCACTTGCTTCTGTGTATAGGCACGCAGGCAGAGTCTGAGAGTGGGTTGCGTTGCACTTGGGTTTTCCCGCGTGGCAAAGCCACACTGCGCCCGAGCGCACTCGCCCGGGCTTTTCCCGCGTATATCGCACGCGTCTTCCTCCGAATTTTTCGGTGAAAGCGAGGCATTATGCTCTCTCTCTCCCCTTGGAGCCCCGATTTTACCCCGTGAGAGCCATAATCGACGTGTTACGTGCAGGTGTGTGTATATAAATAGAGGTGGGGACGCAGAGAGAGAGAGAGAGAGGGGGTAGTTGCAGGGTACGTCCGTGTGCCAACGCTGCAGTTACGGGTATTACAACTGGCGCAAGCGCTGCCGAAATGGGGGCCCCCGCGGACCGCGAGAGCGTAAGACGCGCACGTATGGCCAGGAGAGCGCGCGGAGGGGCCGGCGTTGCGCAAGCGGACGAGCTGGCGCACACTCTCTTTCTGGGTCACGGTCGCATATTTCTCCAAATCGAGGCAGCAGCTCCTCCTACCCCAAGGCCGATATGTCTCTTCCAATCTCCTGGCCGGCGAATACGTACAGTAACCGATGCTGCTCTGTTGACTGTGTTATTATTGTTGTGACGAGGCGGCCTTGGGCATATAGCTGCGCCCCCGACTATATGTACCGTTTTCCAAGCAGACCGACCAAGTGCTGCTCTTTCTTAGGCTCGTCACGCCGGCCAAATGCCGGATCCTATACATACGATCGAGTCTGTGTATCGCTCGAGTGGATTTTTCCGGCCGGACGAGGAAGTTTCGTGCGTAAGAGAGAGGAATGTCGAAGCGCCTCGCCGAGTTTTATGGGCTCTACACGCGCGGCTGGCGTTACAGTGTCTATGGAATCTACCGACGCCCAGGTGCGCAAGCGTCGAGAGCCTTTTACTTTTTTTTCTTATGTCGATATATCCACCGTGCGCGTGTATGCTTGCTAGTCTTATTCGGGACTTATTTGGCTTTTAATTAAAGCTTTAACGCAAGTTTCTCATATTAATACAGTATGGACGTTTAGGAAAACAAGCGCATTATTTTTAAAGATGTATTATTTATTTACAAGTAATTTCCTTATTTAAATAGTGTTCCAGAAGACAATATATGGAAATTCAATGAGCTAACGACAGATTAAAGTTAATGAGTCTGGAAAAAAAATATTGAGGAAAAAGTTTAGAGCTAGTCTCTCGCGGCAATTGGTTCGCAGCGGATTTTAGTCTTGGGTTATATGAATATATATTCCCATTAAAATGATTGGCTCGATCGCAGCAGCTTTCGATGGGTTTACCGGAATGACTATAGGCATATAATTTTTACGGTCGCGTTAATAAATGGATAGTTGGACAATGGGTCAAACTTGAATAAGTATATTATTCAGAAACGGCATGTACGTATCTTTGCGGTGGGATTAGTATTTTATGAATTGATGAAAAATAAATTGCGGTGAATAATTAAGATGGACATACGCTTACCTTGAAAAATCCATATTTTCCAAGTAATCATTGCCCTTGCGTTCAAAGTAAAGTGGATTCAACTCTTTATTTTTCCAAGCAAATTAAATTGAGAATCAAAAAACAAGTATGCCCATGCGAAAAACAAAAGAGTAATGTCTAACCTATTCTGCTTCTCTCGTTGGCAAAAAAGTTTTTCCGAAAACGCGATTTTCCAATGGTCTATGTAACTTATGTGCACTTGTCCGGTGAAATCGATAGTGGTCTCGAGGGAGAGCGAGTGCACGCGATGAGGAAGTCTTTGTGCGATAATCGATACAACCACGTGTGTGCATGGGAATTTCAATCTTGGACGAATATCAAGTCTTATTTTGGCAGTTGGAGAACCGTCACGGTGCGACCGATGCGAGGAAAGTGGAATGAAAATTTCATCTGGAAAATCGTGGAAAACGGAAGCTTGAAAATTCCTCGTACGTTTTCGCTGCGTCGTTAAGGTGAGTCAGGAATTACCAGAAATCGTACATACACATCCCAGGAAATTGGCGCTTCTAGGTGTACTTTCACGGGAGCCGCGCTACGTTCGTATATACCGAACCTCCAACCGCATTACAACGGCTTGATTTTCAAATCAGCTGGCGTAATAAGAACGATCCCGCCGATTTATCCTCGCGTATATCCTCCATCGTTTTTTCATTTTTTTTCGCCCTTGCGCAAGTTCAATTAACATCCTCTCCCCTCCCTTGGCAGTCGCGCGCGCTATCAGAGAGTTCGAAAACGTTGAAATAAACCCCGTCGATTTATACAACGAAAAAACTCAATTAAACACGATGCAACGATGCAAATCTCTCTCGCGTGCATAAGCTTAAAGCTCGTTTTTCTCATATCGCGACCTCGCAGTGACGAGAATAAAACAAAAACAAAAAGGCACCCGCGCCGGTATAATTCCAGCGCAAACAAAAGTCCCCCACCCCCTTGCAGCCCCTCTAGTCTACAACCATCATCTTGAAGCTTCCCCCTTTCGGATATATCTACAGCAGCGGAGATGTGTTTGCCTGGGTACACAGCTACTCTCTCGCGTATACATGGCCTTTGTGCGCCTTCTTATGTGCGCTCGTTCTTTTTATTTTTCTTCATTTTTTTTTTATTTCAACGCGCGTCAATCGCTCTCTCATGCATTGCAAATGGCAGAGCGTCTGTTCCGAGTGTCATCCGAGCTCTCTCGCTCTTTTTTTCTCTCTCTCTCGCTCTTCCACGATCAGTTTTTGTCTCCGCGTCGGAATGACACGTCGAGGTGTGAAGGCTAACCGGCGCATCGCAGGTGCCATGTAGCTGCGAGGAAGCGAGGCGATTCGGAGGGACTGTTTGAAAAATCGATTTTGAAACTTGCAGTGATATTGTAACGACGGTATAAAGAAGCAAACATCTGTTTCCACCGGATGGAAAATTGACGGATTGTGAAAAGTCGTCGGTGTAATTCGCGAAATTACGTCTCGTTAAAATATAATCAATACATGTACGTAATCTATATCTAGAAAACTTTTAAATCGTTCTTTCATAAATTCAACATCTTGTGAAATAGACTTTATCAAATTGCACAATATATCGAATAGCCAAAATCAAACTGCATTTTACCATTCGTTGAAACACGCATTTTTATTCGTTTTTTTGCAGTTAGCCGACACGTACACGTCTAAATCTCAATTAATGAGCCTGCACGATCAAATCATTAATCGTCAAATTTTTTGTTCTCCGCGACGACGCTCCTTGCAACAGTACGAATGAAAAAGCATTAGAAGAACGACGAATTTCAACAGATCGAGAGACTTGAACGTACGCGTATACAGCGCGATAACATTCTCTAAGCATCATCCAATTGATTTTTCCAACTCGTTTGAGAATAACACGCGTGCAGGAGGCAAAAACTCGTTGGCTTTGCTTTTTACCCATCGCGAGCGTCTAGCCGAGAGACGTTGACAAAAAGCAGAAAGAGAGAGAGAGAGAGAGACGCTCGAATGGCATTTGCAGAGTTGAGGCTGGTTATAATGCTATAGCTGTAATTGCTAGTCGCTATACACACGATTACTTATGCACAGATTGTATATGCATCTGAATTTTCTTCAAATCCGCACGACATTTAACGAACGATATACCTACAACCAGCGAGCGATGCGTAAGTACGTATATATAAATCCCTCGTAGTATTCGATAGTCCGCGCTGTCTCTCTCTCTCTCTCTCTCTCGGGTAGGCGCAAGTGTCGTAACGATCAGCCCGCTGAATTACGCGAGCGAGTGTATAGACGAAGGAGGACTTCCGCGAGTGTGGCGTCGGCAATCGCGGCGTGGGGGGGGGGGGGGACTCCTTTCGATCACTCTCTCGCTGCGACTAGTTACTCTCTTCTTTCTCTCATTTTCTTTCTTGCACAGCCACACCAGCATCGATCGTTACTCAATATGCTAGAGAGAAAGAGGGACCAGCGCGCGATAGCACGCGCCCGGATCGGGGCGTTAACTCCCGCTTACACAGGCATTTACCCCGATAATATTGTTACGCTCAATTCGTATACCGCGCCACCAATCGCCAACCCCCCTTCCATTGCAGGATTATCGAATATGTGTACACACTCGGAAGCGGAAAAAAGAGGGGACGACGTAACTGCAAGAATTTGCTGATACGTGCGGCAAGGAGCAACCGAATTTCTCGAATTGCGTAATGGGGCAAAAAGATATATGTGCAGCTGATGTAAGCGCAGCAAATGTATCGCTCATTAAGATTAAATGCACCGGCCGATCTCCTTCCGTTTCCCTTTTTTCTACTCTGTATGAATTTGGTAGACCAGTGTCCATTTAACGGATTACGCGTATAATATAATATATCAATTTTGCATATAATACCACGAAGTCGCGACTTATCTGACAAGGCGAATTTTTTGTATCGATGCGTTTTTCTGTTTATATATTTATATATGCACACGCGCGCGTCAGCTTTCGTCGAAGCTCCCGTAATATCGCTTTGGGCGGCGAGTGTGTTTTAAAACGAGTGCGCTGTGCGGGGCTTACGAGCCGCATGCAGATTTGATATTGCTTAGCTCGCTCGATATTTTTCAGGCTCGACGCTGCCGTATATATGTAGCGACGAGGAAATAAAATAATGTTATTAATACGGATGTGTTTTTGAAGACATTGTTTATGCACGACGAGGAGACAAAATTTTATAGAGTTGATGTTTTACAGGCAGTCGCGGCGTTACGTAATTGCAGTTACTTTTAATTTCGTTTCAGATTAACAAGCGTTTATTACGGATACACACGCTTCTCTCTGATTTAATGTGCGTATGTGCGCGTAAATATCCTACACGGGCTGTTAATTGAATTTTGTTTATATGCGACTGAACCATTGGCATTTATAGAGGCGTTATACCTTTTTCTCAATCGAGAATGCAATGATCCGCGGATGGATTATATAAAAGCGCGTTAGACGTGTCGATCGGCAGATGGAGAGAGATTGGGTCTTTATTTTATATGCAAATCGAATCGAGCGAAAAGGGAAAAAGAGACGCGAAATTTCTATTTTCCAGCTGGTCCTTTATTCTCGTTACACGAGTATACAGGTATACACAGAGTCGTATATTCGAGCGAGCCTTGGCTTAACCCCATTTCCAGAGCACTTTCATTGCTGGCATTTCTTAATAACAGTTATAGAGCCGTAGAAGAAACTCGCTAGAGCGCTATACGTATGTATATACATGTGTGGTTTAAAGATAGCGACTGCACTATACACTCTTAATGACGAGTAAAATTAAAATTATCAACGAGTTGGCAAACACTGCTCGCTACTAAAAGTGAAAAAAAAAACAACAGTTTGAAAAGAAGCTAATGAAAAATTGACGCGCGGCTCGTTCTGCCACAACATATCGATCGCGTCATACTTAACAGCACTAAATGCTCGACAATGCGAATACACTGTTCAAACTAATTTAAAAACTTTGTATGTAAGCATTATAAAGAAGAAAAAAGAAAAAAAAAAGAAAGGAGTATCTAAGAATGCTCGTCCATGAGTTTAGGTATAGAGTGTAAATATCGAATAGGGTCATTTCGGTATCCCATTTCCCAGGAGGAGAAGAAGGAGGAGCAGAGAGCGGGGGGTCACGGAGGAAAGTAAACGCAACGGCGGGTCGCGTCGGTGCGCGGGCGAGAGAACGGCTCTCTCGCGTTGAGGCCGGCCGACGACGACGACGACTACGCGACGGTACAACGGGACGTCGTGCCAGATTTGTTTCCTTTTTTATTTTTTCATTCACCGCTTGGGCCGAAGCGCAGCGGTATATTAATCGGTCCGCCGCCTAGGCCCCTACGATATTTATTGGAGGAGCCGAGGGGCACGCACCACGTGTTTCGTTTTTCGGGGCCGATGAGCTCCTACAAAGAGAAAGAGAGGAGAGGCCTTTTCGGAATGTCACTTGCCGGCTTTCTTTTTCGCGCGGCTCACCTGCCCCTCATTCTCCCTTGCTAATACACGCAAGATTAATGAGACTAATCTTGTTGATTTTTCTTCTTTTTCTTGTTGTTGTTGTTGTTGTTGTTGTTGTTTTTTATTTATTCGGCCTGGAGTATGGATAGGGTTATAGGTCGAATTGATCGGGCTGTAACTGTACAGGCGTAGACAAACATTTATTGGGCGAGGTCGATATTAACGTGCGCGACTTTGTACCTAAATTGATCTAGCCCGCGTACACACAATCCAACTTTCCAAGTTTCATTTTTTCTTTTTCTCGTTAAATTAAGCTTGATGCGATTGTCGTTTGGTATGTATATAAGTATCTTTGGCGTCGATCGCTAATAGCATACTCGTTAAAAAATACCTTATAAATTAACGATAACGAGAGCGACTAATCGAGCGTAATTTGATGAATTTTTTTTCAAGTAATTTAGCTCTTTATACTTGATA
>JAPYYQ010002535.1:0-21628 GCA_030522585.1 Anagyrus pseudococci
CAGCATTTTTCTCTGCTGGATTATATTAATATGTAATCTTAGTTATAAGCATGAAATGTATTATAATTAAGTCGGAATAAATAAATAAATAAATAAAATCTCAGAAACTTATTTATTTTACAAATTTTGTTATATTTCAGGGGGTTTACCACAAAGTTTAAGTGGTAGTGACACAGATGTTTCTACTTCGAACGAAAATTTAAGTAACGAAGAGCGATATGTTATAAAGCATACAGCTAGGCAAGAACCACAAGGACAAGAAAATCACCAACACAGTCCTTCGAGGTCTTCCAGTCACAAAGAGAACATACCTAATATTCAGGTACCACAAAACCCAACTTTTCAATTTCTTTCATGAAAATAAAAAAAATTAATCACAAATTTAATTGTAGGGTAATCTGTTAAACAGAAACAGTCTTAAAGAAAGTTTAAATGGGTCAAACAGAAATAGTTTAAAAGAAAGTTTAAATGGGTCAAACCGAAACAGTTTAAAAGATAGTATTAATGGTTCTAACAGAAATAGTCTCAAAGATAACCTCAGCAATCGTACCAGTGTTGGATCAAACAGGAGTAGTCTAGATATATCCACTAGCTCATATAATACTCTTATTATTCACAATGCCAATGAAGAAAATTCATGGACTCCATCTTCAAGGTAAGTTTAGAATAATTGAAATGTTGTAAAAAAAGTTTAAAATTTTGTTTTTACTATTACAGATTATCTGGAGTGGTAAGAGAACACAGTGACATGGGCTACATCTATTGTGAAGGTGGAGGCAAAGGCCATTCAAATAGTCCAACTATTCAATCATTGTCTAGTTTACCTCATGATGATCATCTGTACGAACAAACCGGTAGCGGCGGTTGTCAAGAGATTACCGATATTCCCGATGATTATCTTAGTCAATCACAGGTACCCTAAATTACTGTCTTATCTATAATTTCGACTAAAATATTCATCTTAATTTTATGTTATTCTTATCTAAATTGTTATTTGTCATTCAGGTTTTAAAACACTTGGCAAAAGAAGTCAAAGTGCCTTCGTATACTAAGCTTAGCGGTAACGACAGTAGCTTAGATATGAGAATGAGGGAAATAGATCGTGTTAAACAAAGCGATTTCGAAGACAAACCTCAAACTAATTATACGACGACCTTACTGCCAGTTAAGAACAAACACAGGCTCCTTGGACCTACGGAAAAATTAACGCTGTCGAGGTCTCAACCCGATTTATCAAGACTCAGCAAAACAGATATCGAAAACTATGACCCACGAACGACGTCTCCAAGGTAAAAAAAAACTCACTTCGGAAATAATCGCGTAACTAAATCACTATTCGATTTATTCAACAGTTTTGATGTTTTCAGACCTCAGACAAAAGGAAGAGAGGAGTTTGAAACGACAACCGGCGAAATATGGCCAACCTCCGAAATGGTGCAGATACTAATTCAAGAGAATAGCAGTTTAAAACTTGAACTCGACCGCTGTTATAAAAAGGTGGCAAAGTCGCAGCAGTTGGAGCAGGAAATAGCAAAGGTACATCGGGCTCACGAGGAGCTCGTAGCTTCCTGCGAGCGTCGCGAGAAACTCGAACGTGCAGCACGTTTGAGGCTGCAAAGCGATTGCAGACGACTCACAGAACTGAATCGCGCACTCCGGGACCAAATCGATTTGCTCTCTTCACGCACGGAGAGCCCACTTACGATCGAATCGATGAGAAAGGAACTTACGCAGAAGGAGCTGTTCATCGGGCAGCTCATTACTCAAAGTAAGTTGCACATATATGTAATTTTTTTCATATTTTTATGTTACGATCATCATAACACTAAATATCTTGTTTTAGCTAAAGAATTGGCAGCAGCTAAAGAACGACAAGAAATCGAATTAGCAGCACAACGAGCGACTTTACAAGAACAACGAACGCATATTGATATTCTCGATACTGCGTTAACAAATGCTCAGAGCAATGTAGTTCGATTAGAAGAGGAGGTAAATTTTGGTCATCAGTTTTAGTTTTTTAAATTACTTTTCAATACTAAAAATTAATTATTTTTTAGTCCCGAAAGAAGCAAATGTACGTGGAACGAGCGGCTCAACTTCAGCGCGCTCTGACTTCCCTCCAGGCATCTAGTGATAGACGTGAAGAGACAGAGCGTCAGCTCCGGGGCCAGCTGGAACGCGAGCTTAGAGAAGGAGGAGGCGGTAACAACAACTCGGTTGGTGGTGAGACCGTGAGTGAGTTGAAGCGTAAATTGCGGGAGCGCGATGAAAAAATTATGTCTCTCGAAGGCGATGTAGCCAAATGGGAACAGCGCTACCTCGAAGAGAGTGCGCTCCGACAAGCCGCCATTGATGCCGCTAGTCTTCCCAAGTGAGTTTCAAAAAATAATAAATAAATTAAAATGTCCTCATTTATAAGAAGCAATTGTTATTAACGCTTATATGTTTATTTCAAGGGATGCTAAAATTGCTGCTCTTGAAAAAACGAGTCAAGACGCAGAGAAATTAATAGCAGAAGCTCGTTCCGAAAAAATGCGACACATGGACGAGGTGCATGCCGCTCAAAAGAAACTTGCTGACCTTGAGTCTAGGTACGTTTTGAACTATTCAATAATAGTATTTTAATTTGCATTTCTTATTTAACGTGTTTACCTTTATTATACCTCTTGTAGAATGAAAGATCTGGAATCTAAGCTAGCCGAAAGAGATGCCATGATTCGAGTGCTTCAAAAACATACCTATGACAAGGACAGCAGTAGTAGCAGCGGCGTAGGCAGTTATCCAGCAGCTCATTCTTCACATTCCAGTACATCGGCAGATCATCACTCGGCACTCAAAAGCACTCCAGAAATTGGTAACTACTTTTCCTTTTTCTTATCTATCTTTCTTGGAATGTTTTTAAAGTATTCCATATGATTAACAAATATTTGCCTCGAATATTTACTCAGACGCATTACATTCCTGTTTTACGTCACATTTGATACTCGCTTTATACTTATCAAATTCAATAACGATGACCGTCAGTATGCCATTAGTTAAATATAAATATCTCTGAATAATAACGCTTTCATAAATAGATAATGTTTAACAAAAATCAATGTTTCCCGCTAAAAATGATTAAAAATGCAAAATACTTACGTTCGGTTAAACATAAAATGCCTTGCAGTTTTGACCTTTGAATAATTATTCTATTTTTTATTCAACAGTTGGAAGCGTCATAGTCGGTCCAACATCCTATGGCACAACTTCATCGTATGGCATAGACTATAACTATAGAAAACAAGGAAGTTTTGAGCAAACCAATAAAAGTCTAGACGACCAACTCAAAGAACTTGACTCTCAGTTGCTCAGTAATAAGGTAGGGAGAATTTCTACTGTGTAACACTGAATCGTTTCATTCCGCAGACTACAGACCACACAATCATTGTTCATCATTGTGTACATTTGATCGGTATTAACTTGTTATTTGAATTAACTTTCACGATATTGCGGTCATTCATTATTTTTCTTTTGATTTTTATTTGATTTATTTTTCTTAAATTAATATTTAAAAAATTAAAAATCCGTACACAGAGTTGAAAACGAACTTGGAAACTATACAAAAACTTTCGCGAAATTAGAAAAATTGTAATAGTACATTATAGCTGCAGCAGATTAAGAAACTATTACAGGTTATGCAGCAAAAGGTATTACTGCGTTTGTGTTGTGTGCATAGGAATAGAAAATATAATTTTATGAGAGAGTAGTAAACAATTTTATAACTAGATGAAATTGAATTTAACAAATTTGATGTTAACTGCTCTCAACTTGAAAATTTTTTTTAGGATTTTAGTGATTTTTTATAGTTTGTTTTGCGTTTATATTAGAGTTTTATTCATTCACTGAGAGAATTTTATTAATTGACTATGACTGAAAAATTTTATTTGTATTATTATTTTATAGCACAGATATAGATCAGTTGCTCAAGCAATGCATGTAGTATAAATATTAAATACAATTTGGTAAACCTAATTTATCAAAACATCCATATTTATATTTTAAATATAAATACCCTATTAAGATATAGATTATTCATTGTAATTATACCTTAATTCTAATATTAAGACCATAACGGATTAATTTTATAATTCTTGTAAATTAAGAATCAATTGTCTTACCATTGATATCAGATGTCAATGGTAAGAGTATGCTGTAAAATATTTTAAATATATAAAAAAATAAAACTAAAATTTTGTAAAAATACTTACTATCATTCATTTAAAACAATTCACGAGATGCAATTACAATAAAAAAAATAATTCTTTCTTCCAATCTTTCTATATATTTAAATTAAAAAAATTGTAGATTATTGATGAAAACTATCCATTATAATTAAAAACAAAAACAGACAAAATTTTAGAGTTATACTTTCTAAATTCTCTCAGTGCTTCTACCATTGAACATTCACATATAAAAAGCTGACATTTTTTTTTCTTATTATACTGCCACTAATCACAGTCATTCGTTTTAATGGATTTTACCAAACATAACACATAACTCGCCTCAAAGACACATTTTGATTTTGATTTTGAAAATACTGCTAATATTGTGAAGCCTCCTACTAAATCCTCGTCTTTTCCCTCAGTTTTATTGTCAAATTATTATTTTCTTTTCTTTGCAATCGAATATAATTAATAACGAATACATTTTGCTAAATTCATCAAAGAAAAAAGGACGAATTCGACGATAAATCAGATCTTCCAACAAATAAATCTCGTCTCTTGTTTCTACTCGCGCCAAACTTATAGCCGTTCATTCAACAAATGGCAAATCGACTATGCCAAGTGTATTGTCGATTTTGCGTTTTTTTTTTTTAACTAACGGCGAAAAGTTGAGCAAAACAAACGTAACATCGATACTGTTATTCCAAATGCGTTGTTTCAATACCGCAAAGAGTATCGTCTCCATGAAAATTAAAAAAAAATGAAGATTATACGCAATGCGTATTGAAAACAGCTGCAGATGGATCAACAATATAGATGTTGAACGCGAGGAGACAAAAAGATACATCCTGCCTGTTCCCCGATGCTCGCACTTTGCGCATGCACGTTGCCGTGTGTGTGAGTGTTGCGTTGCACTAACCCTCTCTTCGGGCGGGGTCTTCCTGACTTATCCCCAGTGATTCCCCAGATGAAGAGAGCGATACCGATATAAGTAAAAAAGAAAAAGAAAAAATCCTCTCCTTGGTTTCCAATCGAGTATCGGTCGGGCTCTCTTCTTCTGTTTTCAGCGGGCACTTTGCTGTTTTCCAGGGTTCTCTAATCCAGGCGCTGCGTCGCGAAAAGGAAAAATACCCAAGCCATTACTGGCGGGTGTAGAGTCGTCGTTCGGCTCGAGCACCGCCTCGAGCAAAAGCCGCTTGCTCGACGACTCGCCGGCGGTGTCGGAGGCCGCGGCCTCGGGCGTCCTCGACTTCTCCGTCGCGGCCTCGCGCTTCAAGAGCCGCCTCTCCGACGGCCGGCCCGAGGACATGATGCTGCTGGAGAAGCAGGGCCGCAGCTCCCAGCGGCAGCGCATGCAGGAGCCCTCGCCCCCGCCGACCCCCGGGCCGATAGACTCCGCGGCGAGCGGCCCCGGCGGCCACCCCGGGCCCATGCCCCAGCAACGCCGGGCGGGCAGTCTGCCCCCGAGCTCCCTGCCCCGGCCGCCGCGCTCCCTCAAGTCGCCAAGCTCGCGCTACTGTCGGCTCAGCGACTCCGAGGCCCGCAAGAAGCAGGCCGAGCAGGCCCACCACTTGCAGCAGCAACAGCAGCAGCAGCAGGCTGGCCTGGAGGCCCAACTCAAGGCCGTCTCCGGAGGCTGCGGACTCGAGTACGGCCGGAGCTTCGACGCGGCCCGGGCGGTCCTGCGGCGCAAGCGCTCCTCCGAGAGCATCCACCACAAGCGGCACCAGCACCTCGAGTACGAGCGCCTGGGGGGCCCGAGCGGCCCGGAGCAGCTAGTCAAGCCGCGCGAGCAGCAGGCCCGCTCGCTGATACCGCCGCCCTCGAGGCGCGTCGCCGGGGGGCCCGAGTACGGCCGGCTCAGCGACGGGGACCAGGGCAAGCACCCGGCGGCCAGCTGCCCGGCCTCGCGCAAGTCCTCCCGGGAGTCCTCGTGCTCGCGCGGCCAGAGCACCGGCAGCATCATGAGCACCAAGAGCGAGAGCTCCTCCACGGCCTCGCTCCAGCCGCCCACGCCCGCGATCATGCTCAAGGCCAGCGCGAGGTCGATACCCAGGCCCAGCAACTACAGGATTCAGTTCTGAGCTCTCGAGCGAGCCTGCCTGTCTGTCGATGATGATCGAAGGTATGTGGCGATCTGTAGTATGACCTAGTCATTACCAAAGTAAAACTCGCAACAATGGAACGCGCACAGGTCCAGGCGCTTTCCTACGACAGGAGAAAGATAAGGGGAGTGCGAAGAGAAAGAAACAGGCAGAAGGGGCAAGGCAACAATTTGTTGTGTTTTATTTCCGGTTATGCATGAAGGTTCGTCTGCAATCGACAAGTGCCTTGAAGTTTATTATTATTATTATTATTATGATTATTATTACTGACTTTTTTTTATCTGCCAAGTCTAGATGCTCTTTTAATCGGGCGATTTTTGTTATGCGCTGGTAAACCTCACGCCATATCCGATATTAATTTTTTTCATCGCCGAATCTTACTTTTTCTTTTAAACATGTTTATACAATGCTGTGGTGTGCCTGCATCGTCTAGTTTTAACGTAAGACTTTACATATCTTACCGTTGATTAGTCAAAACAATTATTCTGTTCTTTTTTTTTTCTTTAGGTAACCATTGGCTGTGACTGTAAATTGCACTATTTTGTATAAAGCAAATATTTATAATAATTTTATTTTTTAAAGTAAACCACTGTTATTTAATTCTGCTGATTAAAAATTAGTATCTGATATTCCGAAAGGTTTACTAGAAAGTTTAACGTCCGCAATCTCGTACGTTGCCTTATGTACAAATACAAGATTGAGAACCAACTGTCAATTATAAAAGTATAAAACAAACGTAATTTCTTGTGCCTTATATTCAATAATAGGTGTGAAGCGCAAAAGGTTGTCTCTAAAGAGAAGCCAAAATAAAAACGAATTTCATTTTGATGACTTTTAACGATGAAGCTATTTGAATCAAAACAATCGAAAAGTTTATATTTCGAGACACACTGCACTCAGCGAGCATTAGTAGTAGTGTTAATAAAAGACTGAAAAACAATGAAGAATGCTGAAGAAAATTTTAAAACATTTAATTTACAAGTAAATACAAAAAAAATTGTTAACGCGTCAAATCGATAAATCTCAATTTAAATTTTTGAGAAAGAGAATAATCTTGTGAATGCTCATCGATGATAAACAAGTCACTTCGATATTCGACCGACGCCAAAGTATCAAGAAAGAAAATATTTTTTTCTTACTATTACATTTAACGTCAGATGAAAAAAAAAATCAGATCGCTTTTAATATAATGACTATTTATTCTGCCACATATTGTGGTATCCCGAGAAAAAAATGATTTAATATAACGAAATGTACGATATATAAAATTATAAACGGACGTGTCATCTGCAAACGCCGTAAACTATATATATAATATATACGATAACTTACGAGATGCTTTTAGTCTATTAAGCGTAATATAGTAAGAAAGACACAATGAGGTAATACTTTTTATTGTGATGTAGCATAGTTTTTAGCTAACTAGAAGCGGATTGGATCTAATTTAACTTTTTCTTTTCTAATATTTTCTTTTCTTTTTTTTCTACTTATTTACTCATATAATTTTCATTATTTCGATTCTATAAGTGTGAATGAATTTTATCGTAATACAATTGTTATTCGGCTCGTAAAACGAACGAAAAAAAAACGAAATATTCTATAAGCTCAAAAAACTTATATTACGTACTGTTGTATTCTAGCGATGCGCATTAGGTGATGCACGTTGATAGTCTTGCATTTGCTTTTTGCCGTTAACGAACAAAGTTGAAACATGAGAAATCTCAAATGAAAAATTAAAAATAATCAGAACCTTTTTTTTAAGTATTCGTTGATTGTCAACAACTTTATGTTGGTTGTGTTGTAACAGCTGACTTGGAGTGAATCTTTTTTATAAGCATATTTTTTAATACGATATGCATTTTTTACCTATAATACGCTTGTACTTTTAAAAATATTTTAAGTTTCAATTGCAATCTCACTCGTCTTTTTTTTTATAATTAGCTTAAATTATTTTTTATTGATCACATAGTATTTTTCCTAAAGAAACAACGTAATCTGACGTGTCTCTTCTCTTTTTTCTTATTTTTCTTTTTGTTAGCAATAGTTTAAATCACACGCGACCGTACTTAATATTTTTTTTCTAAAAAAGTCACGGTCGCTAAAAACATTTTCTCGCGAAAGGCTGTTATTTCACAGTCATCCTAAAGGTGATTGTTCGACGAATTCCCCGACGTAACGAACATTGTGATGCATAGCTTTTAAAAGTTTAATTATTTGTGTCCTTTCATTTTTTTTTAATTGTACAAAAAGAAAACAAGAATCTTATGAGTATAGGAATATCAAGCAATCGGTCTTTCCGTATTTTTTCTTTTTGTCTTATTGTTTCTGTAATTGTCCTTTGTCACGTACATGCAAGAATACCAAAATGTGCACAGAGAAAGGAAGCTTCCGTTTCGATTTTTATACTTTTAAATTGCACTGCGAATTTGTCAAGTATATAATATATGCTTTTTTTTAATGAGCAAAAAATCAAACATTCCCCGTGTTTATGTATTTATAAGATTTTCGAAATTATTAGTTGTAACATCTAATCAAAAATAAGACAAGATATGATTTATAAATCAGCCATTTAAAACAATTGTTTTCTAAAACAATAAGAATTTTTACCAACACGAGATTCTAGCTATAATTTACTTTCTTGCTTCCTCCCAGAGGAAGCATTATTTTTTTCGCTATTTCAAAGATACAGTGTATAATAAATGAACCTCAGTGATAGGAAAAGTAAGGAAATTGCAAGCGCGGAGCTTCCGCTTTCTCGGTGCCGCGTTCACCAAAGATGCGTCTCCTAAAAATTTATCTTACTATTAATATTAAGAGTAATAATGATAACGAAAAAATATATAACTACTATTTAATTTATGTATATGTATGTAAATGTGCTCCCGCAATGTCCGGGGTCTGTGCGTCGTATCCAAATATTGTTCCTATGATATTTTCGCGCCTTACGCGTATAGCGCACCCGCAGATTATTCCCCTCGAGTCTTCATTCATTGGAAAACATCTCGACTGAGGTGGTTTCCAATTGTACACGTAACACACATATCCGCGGCACAGCGTCGACTGCCGCGCGTCGTTTGCTCTCTATTTTTGATACGGCCGCTACGCACGCAAACGCACGGTTCTACCAAAAATAACAATTTAACGTATTCTTTTTATTTGTGCTTTTGTAAATTATCATTTTTTGTCAAAACGTTCTAAATTGTCATTTCTCTCGTCCGGGATTTAGTAATAACGGATGCTTGAAATTGGACCAGTTAGCAATAGCCATTCGGATCGTACGAAAACGGCATCATACGGTAATAGTGACGTGTTTGCCTAGAAAGTGTATAGGCATGAAAAAAAACTCATTTTCTACTTGTATGTAATGCCAAGCAAAATTGTCTACAGCGTATGTAAACAATGAATTGCTACACTATATAGAACACGGTTCAGAGCGGCGTGTCAATTTTATGATTTTTCCGAGAAAAATTTAAGAATTGATAAAAAAGAGCTCGCTGCTTGAAGAGTATATTAACTGGTTTTATTTCCTAAGTTATCCGCTTTTTAGGATTCTGTTTTCGCGGGCCCCTCAGCTGCGTCCAGGGAAACAGAACCCAATCCCGGTCCCAAAAATTACCTTTCTAAGGTCAGGTAAAACGGGAGAGTCGAGAAAAACAAGTCGTCAGGCTAGAAAATAGTCAGAGTAAGCGAGCATTGAGAGTGAGGAAATATTTTTTTTATTGTGAAGAAGCTCTAGTTTGTATATTGTATGCAAGCTTTTTACTAACTGTTTTCGTTGGAATTTTGTCGTTCTCCACTGGAAAACGAAAGGCTTTGTATACTGATATATAAAACATTGGTAGTTGGCTGATTTTCAGTGAAAATATGAAATAAAAATTGTAATCAAAACACATGTTTTTCAACTTATTTATTTGCAAATCAACCATTTATATGAGTATTTGAAATGTAATAATTTTAAGTAGTGGTATTTTTAATTGATAATTTATTGTGATATAAAAATTTATTGTATTTACTCCTGAAACAAATGACAAATATGCCGATTCCATTTTAATCTATAAACCATACGTAGCAAGTAGTGTATTTTCAAGTTTTTCTGTGTTATAACAAATTAAAACACCAGCGATCAATGATCTATTCTAATTAACTTGATATGAACTGGATGAGCAGGCCTTAGCACCAAATCCGTGGTGAATTTTACATCACAAGTTCGATCGACTGGTTCCAAATGAAAGTTGAGCAATATGTGCGAGACTGCCAATTTAAGTTCGTTGATCGCAAACTTTTGCCCTGAAAAATTCAAACGAATAATTCATTATTTCTATTAACGTTATTTTTCAAAGTTATCAATGTATACCAATGCAGTTGCGAGGCCCAGCGCTGAAGGGTAAGTAGGCAAACGGATGACGGTCGACACAATTCTCTGGAAGAAATCGATCGGGATCGAATTTATTCGGCTCTGGCCAATATTGCGGATCTCTGTGAAGATCGTAAATGAAACAGAGGACATCGGTGCCAGCAGGAAGAACGTAATCTTCTAAAAATTCAAATATTACTTATTCAGACGTGTAGAACACCGGAGTCATTGCAAGTTCTACGATAACTCACTTAATTTGAGGTCTTCGTTCAAATGTCGTAGTACCATAGGTACAGACGGGAAAAGCCGCAGGCTTTCCTTGACACATCGCTCCGTATAATTGAGCTCTTGAAGATTCGCCCCGCTGAGTTTTCCTCCATTTTCATTCAACACTCGGCGCACTTCGCTTCTCACTCTATCCTAAAAGTCAACGGGCACGAATGATCACCTGAGTTTTCATTTCAATATTTATTTCGCTTACTTGTGCCTCTTTATTTTCCGCGAGTAGCATCAACATGAGTACCAGTGCCATTCCGGTAGTATCGTGACCCTACAATAAACAATTTTTTCGTCAGCCGCAGAACAACAAAGTACTTAAGTATTTCTTATTAAACTCACCTCAAAAGTAAAGGTATCCACCTCTTCTTTAATACCTTCCTCGTCTATGAAACCCTTTTGTTCAACCAACAATAGCAGATCCAACATAGCCAGCCTCTTCTTTTTCTCTGCGAAAATAAACCTTTCTGTACTCAGATCCCCAACAATAAAACACTATGGCAATAAACCAGTGCCTCACCTGAATGATCATCGTCATTTTTCCTTTCGCTCTCCTCAGTGCCAAATTCCTTCAAGTACCGATTATCCGTTTGCTGATGATAATTCCGACGTTCCTTCAACACCTGCGATGACATTTCCACATATTATCCCCTTTTACTATTGTTAAAACAAATGCTCTCAAAGCGTACCTTGTCGGTGAAGTCGTGAAGGACCTTCAGCGCGCGTTTCTGTACCCGGCCCATCTCCAGCATAGGGTTCATCATCCAATCGAGTAGGTAAGGCTTCACTGTTCTTCGAGGGTGAAATTTTGAAAATAAAATTAATCAGCAAGATAATACTGAAGTGATAATGGAGATGTCGTTTCTCTGTTGCTTACCTCTGCACGGCAATGTCACCAATGTCTTGGATTGCGTTAATGTACTCTTTAACGGCCCTCTTATCCAACTTGTCGAGGGCAACGCCCATTGCTGATTCTGTCAAAGTATTTTTTTTTTTTTCAGTATTATTGGTTGACTTGTCTTCTTATACCGATTTCGGTCACATTCATTCTTACCGCATATCACGTTAAGCGTTATAGACGAGCAAAACGGTAGTAGACTCTGGATAGTCTCTGTACCTTCCTCCCTGACTTTATTAACAAACCTTTCCGTCTGCTCGTTCGTAATGTCCAAGTACTTTTTTAGTATTTGAAAATGAAACGCTGGCGTTAGAATTTTCCGACGCGATCTCCACTTTTCACCTGCGGATAATAACAGAACGAAATCGTCATAAAAACTTGTGTACGATTGATTCCGTTTGATCAAAGTTTTTATTGCAGCGAAACGATAAAAAAAAAATTGTAGTTTCTAATAGTCATCCTGATGATTATTCTGTTTTTTTTTATAGGCTCTATCGACGTATAATTAACCAATCCATGTGTTATTGAAATATAAATACAGTTAATACCTGTGCTCGTTAATAAGCCGGTTTTCAGCCAAGGCTCAAGAAACCCGTAGACGTAACTTTTCTGAATTGCCCTTTGACTGGAAAGCAACACCTGCTCGATGAGAAAAAAAAATGCGTTTCAACGCTTACAATTGAACAATACGTATTTAGCATTAGTACTGCATATTAGTTCCTCTTTATTATCACCTCCAAATCGTCAGGTCGTCGCATGCCAACGATGGCATTCCTGAAGAACCATACTCTGACAATTGGATAACGTGCCAACTCTCGCAGAACGTTAAACACTACGTCTGCATGAGATAAACGTCGATGATTACAAACGGAGCCAGAGTTCGCATTGGACGAAAGCAGAGGGGTACTTACCAGACGGAGCGTTCAACATGAGCATATTGCCCAAAATCGGTAGGGGCCGTGGCCCCGGGATCTTATTTATTAGCCTGCCCGTTCTACCGTAACGCGTGATAACGTGGAAGATTAATAGGCAGAAAAACACTGCCAGCAAGAAAATTACGACGAACATTGTGGCGGCACTAAAATTATGTTTGAATCCAGGGACCGCGGGAGTTGACGCGGCGGTGTATAGAACCGGCAAGTGCGCGGATCTCGAGTGGACTAAGCCGACGCTCGTCTGTTTATCAGGTTTGTTCTGACACATTTAATTCTTCCGATACGTATGCACATTACGTGATTCGTGAATATTCAGATTAGCTGCAGCATCAGCAGCGCATAATCATTATCGCGGTGTTTTCTTTTTTCGTCTCTCTCTCTCTCTCTCTCTCTCTCTCTCTCTCTCTCTCTCTCTCGTTGTTTTTTTAACAGAATAGATTGAGAAATTTCCGATACGCAATAAGAGTACAGCTATTTCATTATTTATGAATTTTGGTAGGATGTAGGTTATTGTGGAAATCAGTCGATCGCTAGATGAATTTTACTTTTATTATTTTTTTAATTTTTATAAAAAAATTTTTAACAAGACGATATTGTATAATAAGTAATTTAATTAGTGTAAATGTTCAAAAATTTCAAGCCTTACTGCTACATTGCTGAATATAATTAATATAGCACATTGTTATCACAATAGTATGCAGTATACTATACTGAATTAAAGCCTATTTTGAGAGGGCACATTTATTGTAGTTAATGATTATTTTTTCTTATAAACTTCGTGTATAAAGGACGACTAGGTCGTGTAATGGCATCGGCTATGATTTCAACCTCGGAAAGACGATCTACGGGTTCCAAGTAAAAATTGTGCAGTACAAGTGCTGTAAAATATTTCAACTCCATCATGGCAAATTTCTGACCTGTAGAATGCACGAAAATGACTTTATCGTAAAAATTACTTCATAGTAGACGATATTAATTTATTATTACGTACCAATGCAGTTACGCGAGCCTGCACTAAATGGCACGTAAGCAAATGGATGACGTTTACTCGCTTCATCCGATAAGAATCTGTCGGGATCGAATTTCTCCGGATTGGGCCAGTAGTTCGGATCTTTGTGCACGTCAGCTATGTGCATGATAAGATCCGCTCCTTTAGGCGCCAAGCCGTTTTCTAAAAAATTTCTAAGAATTATTAAACGATACACGAGCATTTTTATTAACGATCATATGCAAATCTTACTCAGTTGTAAATCGGCTGTCATGTGCCGAGCAATCATTGGAACTGATGGGTATAATCGAAGTGACTCCTTGATGACTCTTTCCAAATAAACCATATCCTTAAGATCAGACAGTTCCAATTCATTGCTACTTTTTCTCTCGAAAATCTCATCGACCTCGGCTCTGGCTTGATTCTACAATAATAATTATTCAAATTTTACTGTACCCACGATATCAGTGTAATCTTCCATTTAGAAACTCTGTATTGTTTTTATACTTGGACTTCTTTGTGTTCGGCAAGTAATGCTATAGTGAAGCATAAAGAAATTCCGGTTGTATCGTGGCCTGCGAAGACGAATGTCGATACTTCTTCCTTCACTCCCTCGTGATCGATTAAATTATCCCTTTCGGCCGATAATAAAATATCAATCATGGACAATTTTTTCTTTCTATCTTTGCGAACAATAAAATATGAATAAAATTCGTTTAGAATATCCTTTGAATTAACAATTGATTTTTAGACGTACCAACGGAGTCGAAGTCATCTTGATTTTTGAGCTTCTCCAGGTCAAAGTAATTGTTGCTCTGATGATATTTCCGACGTTGATCTATAATCTACAACGTTAATTTATATTACAAACATTGAATAGACATATGAGCGTAGGCTAAAATTCTTATTAAAGTTTTTTACCTTATCTATAAAAAAGTTAATTTCATAAACGCTATCGGTGACTCTTTTGCGTATATCAGGCGTTAACGATAATAGCGGGCCTTTAAGATATGGCCTGAAGTTTCTGCAAACAAAATAATTGTCATCCATTTTATAATGAAACTTTATAAGTTTTATTTTACAACTATTTATTTGTGTGCTCATTACATGTACAAAACCAGATAAACCATTTCCTGTAATGCTTTCTTGTATTTTGTCGTCGCTTCTTTATCTGTTTCGGACTCTAGGCTTACGCCCATCGACGATTCTAAAAAATAATGTAAATTTTAAAAAGCATAGATTTTAAAATAATTGTTTACAAACCATACCAACCGCAAATGACATTTAACGTAAATTTCATACAAAGCGGCTCGAGATTAATACTCGCTTCGGAATCTAAATTTCCAATTTCATTGATTATTTTAATTCCCTGGGAATTAAGGATTTTCATGTGCTCTTTTAGAATATTGAAATGAAACGATGGAGTCAGAACTTTTCGTCGATGATGCCATTTCTCCCCTGTCGTTATAAAAAGAGCAAAGCATTAAACGCGCTCAAAATTAATCAATAGACTAGTAATAAACTTACCTTCACTCGTTAAAAGACCCGTATTTAACCAAGTGCACAAGACTTGGTAGCCAAATCGCTTGGCAATGTGATCTTTGCTCGTGAATATAGCCTAAATTTCGACAATCGTGTTAAAACAGAAAATTATGTCAAGCAGCAAAAAAATTTATTGGTCTGACCTCTAAATCGTCTGGGTGTCGTATGTGAATTAAAGCGGTATTGAACATCCAAGTTTTGTAAATCGGGTAATAAGTTTTTCCATAAACTCGAAATAATTTATATAAATCACCTGGAAAACCAAAAAAACAAAAACTATGAATCTCCAAGTTTTATTTGAATAATAGTTGCAATATTATTTACACTCAATATACACTTTGTGAACTTTCATTTGATGCACAAAAAAAAAAGTTTACCTGGAGCACGGGCAAGTTGCAAGGCATTCCCTAATATGGGCAGTACCGGTGGACCAGGTAACCTGTTGATTATCTTTCCTTTTCTGCTATTGTGCACCCAAAAGTGAAATAATAGAAGCGCCAATAAGATCACAACCAAAAGGTAAAACATATCTAAAATTTATATTTATTTGTCTATTCCCATGTACAAAATATGCAAAAACTAAATCGCTTTTTTTCAGCACTGTATTTGATTCAAATTATTAATAACAGTTGTTTAAAAAAAAAGAAAACTACAGAAAGTAATTGTTGAAATGCAAAGTCTTATGGAACTTTCCATTGATTTTTTCCACGCTGCGCAGAAACGTTCTCTCCAACGTCTCAGAAGCAACTGAAAGGCGAATGAAATCTCTTGCACATTAATTTTTCGAGGTCAGTCTATTTATAAACGCAGAAAAAGAAAGATTATACCTGAGTGAATCCTCTTTGTTAGCTAAATGACGTAAATTAATTAAATTATCTGAATTTTAGAAAATAAACACGGAAAATTATTAATTTATTGTAACGTTGAATTGTGAAATTAGTAACATTTTTCTGTTATAAGAATTTATAATTTAATGGTACAATCGTTATAATGATATTTATTTTATCGCGAAAAATACTCAGATTTCAATTTAATTGAACAACACTCTTATCTTATTTTGATCGGGTTGATTAATATTTGTAAGACAGATTATTACTATCTGTTTGAATCTGCCCGAAACAAGTAGGAGTTGTGTTAATTATCATTGTGCCTGATGCATTTTTTGGGCTGACAGGCAACCTGCGCAAGTGTACAGACAAAATAGAATTGATAAGTTACCCTCTACATTTTCCTCCCATTTTATCTCTCTAGCAATGTCAATACACTGATTTTATTGGCATCATCGTCCGTCATCGCGGAAAAGGGGCAAATTGTCTGCTAGGGTAAAAAGAAATAAGCACATAGATAGGACTAAAAAGTCGGATCAGCTGGAAAGAGCCTACTCCGGTCCATCTGCGCATTACCGTAAGTTAAAAAAATCCCCGAGAGTAAATGAAAATCGGTGAGAGCGTTACGTTGAGACAAACTATGATGCTAATTTAAGCAATTATCTTAGAGGTCATAAAATAATTTGATGGCAGAAAATCGATGTGGTTGTAATAATAGTCTTTAATACATTATTCTTAAATTAATGAATTATACTCTATAACTAAATTAATTATAAATGCGTATTTTCTTTAAGGAAAAGACACTTGATTACTCTTCATCCTCGTACAGTGGGATGTCAATTTTTTGCCATATTTCCTCTTTTGATTCGTCGCCCTTATACTTGATACACCTCGATTTATCAATTTTGCTGTAAGTAGATTAGAAATGGATTGTTAAAAAAATTATGAAAATTAATTTTTATACCTGAATTTCACACATTTGAGGGGACGATCTTTAATAAAACACATTTTGTTCACTAGGTCAAAATAAAGAGTACCTATTATCAATGAATCACGTGTGTCTGCTTTATTTAAACAAGATCGAAATGCTTCGTCACATTCACAAGATTGCCTAAAGAAGAGAAGGACAAATTTTTAAACAGAATCGAAAGTTTCTGAATCGTGTATTAAACGCGTAACAAAGCTTTTTTACAAATATTTTTAAAAGGTACATATAAGTATGTTGATAATTGATTTATAATTATGCCCGGTTATGCCTAAGGTATTTAGGGCATCATTTATAAAGACAAATTAATATGAAATAAAGTATAATTTTTTATAAAATTGAGTAATATAAATATTTACAACGTCGTCTTATTGGCAATAAACTAAAAACTTATAAAAAAAAATTAATTCCTATCTATTTTGATAAACTTGGTATGAACTGGCCGGCTTGGTCGTATAATTACATCGCCTACCAGTTCAATATCACAGGTACGATCAATTGATTGAAAATAGTAATTATACAAAAGAAATGATAAAAATATTTTCATCTCCATCCTCGCAAACCTTTGACCTAAAAAATCATAAATTATTATTAAATACTTATGCTATTTATATGAAAAATAATGAATGCTTTAATGAAGTTACCAATGCAATTGCGCGAGCCTGCACTAAAAGGCACGTAAGCAAATGGATGTCGTTTATTCGCTTCATCCGGTAAAAATCGGTCGGGGTCGAATTTATTTGGATCCGGCCAGAAATTCGGATCTCTATGTACATCAACAATGTGTATTACAACATCTGATCCCTTGGGTGCAAGACCATGTTCTGCAAAACATTTGAATATTGATGGTACTGATGGATATAATCTGAGAGATTCCTTTACGACCATCTCAAGGTACGTCATGTCATTGATGTCCGCCATATTTATGTTGCCTTCGCTTCGCTTGATAACTTCTTCAACTTCTCTTCTAACGCGACTCTTTAAAAAGAAAATTTATTTTGATTAAGCTAAATCACAATTTTGAAACAATTTTATATATTTTACTCACTTGAATGTCCTCGTTTTCAGCTAATAACATTACAGTGAAAGCCAAGGACATGGCTGTTGTATCATGACCCTCAAAGATGAAAGTAGATACCTCTTCTTTAATACCTTCATGATCTATCAAATTTTTTTTCTCAGCAAGCAATAAAAGATCGAGCATCGCCAATCTTTTTTTCTTTCCTTCTGCAATATTTAATAAAGTTTACAATTGCATTGTAATCATAAAAAAAATGTTTTAATTTATATTAATTATTTAAATTACCGTGGTAAATATCAAATAATTCGTCTTCGCTGTTTTGCAATTGTTCCAAATTTTTATAATTAGTATCCTGATGATACTTACGACGTTGTTGGACGATCTAAAAAATAAATAATTCAATCTTTTTTTACACAGGTAAATTAATAATTCTAATGAATCGCCTGATTGCTAGTCATGTTTTTCAAATTGTAGAAGCCAACATTTGCATAACTTCTTATAGACTATAATTAAGTTTTTGCGTTCACGCGTGAATTTAATGGGCAGGTGCAAAAACGCAAATTATACCCTTAGTTAAATTAATTAAAACTTTAATACATGTATTGCAAATATGATAATTTTTTTTTATTTTACTAATGAGGTTTTTATTGCAAACACTATCATCAAAAAATTGCAGTGACAATCGAAAATGAAAATACGGAATTAAGTGAATTTAAAAACATTACTAAATACAAACCTCTTCTGTAAATTTATCAATTTGGTATATGCTGTTCTTAGTTTTTTTGTACAAAGCTGGAAGGAAGATTAGATTCCAATCGGTAATGTAAGGTCTCACCATTCTAAAAACGCAACGAAATTTTCTATACATATAGTACTTTTTCGATAGAACAGAAATAATGTTTTATATCGTCTGACCTGTATATTATCAGATTCACCATGTCATCTAATGCATCCTTATATTTAACCTTGGTTTCGTTATCCGTTTCACCATCCACAGCAACACCCATTGATGATTCTGCAGGGTAATCAAATTTTATAAATTATTCAAGTATAGAACATTCAAAAAAGGTATAACGTAACCTACCACAAATGACATTTAACGTAAATTTCATGCAAAACTTCACTATATTCACATTTACTTCTGGCCCTTCACTTTTCATAGCGGCAATAAATTTGTTTACGTGGTCATGCGCTAATTCCAAGTGCTTTTGTAATATATTAAAATGGAAAGCTGGAGTTAAAATTTTCCGACGATGGTGCCATTTTTCACCTATGGACAAATAAAACTAATCAGGCAAGTATTTATCATAAAAACTCAAATAATCATTCATGAAATGCAAACCTGAACTTGTTAAGAGTCCAGTTTTTAACCATGGAGAAAAATACTCGTACCCAAACCGCTTGTCAATATGAGTCTTACTCGTAAAAATGGCCTAAAATTTATGTTTCTTTTTTTACAAATGAATCGTATACAACGAAGAATAATGTCTTTTAAAATTTCTTTTGTTATTCTAATTAGTTGAATCAATGTCTGACCTCTAAATCATCTGGATGGCGAATGTGAATTAGTGCTGTGTTAAATATCCACAATCTAAAAATGGGATAGTATTTTTTTCCCCAGTTTCGCAGCAATTTAAATATTTCAGCTGTAAAAAAAATATTGTTTGTTATTCACGTAACCTTCACAATAAATTTATTTAGTCGTCGTTACGTTATTTACATTATTTTTTTGTAATCAAGTGTTATTCCAGAATTTGATAATCAGACTCTTTTGTTTTGTTCAAAATTATAAATCGGCTATCAAGAAAGTACGAAATAATTTCTGTTTTTGATTTTATCAGAGATTTTATAAGAATTCTGGGTCTTATCGTTAAAGCCAAAAAATATGACTTATACACACATTCGAATAAAATTTAAATGAAGGCTTCAGA
Organism: Anagyrus pseudococci; assembly: GCA_030522585.1. Lineage (NCBI taxonomy): Eukaryota > Metazoa > Arthropoda > Insecta > Hymenoptera > Encyrtidae > Anagyrus > Anagyrus pseudococci. The sequence continues at coordinate 20,065 of JAPYYQ010002535.1, forward strand.
TAAAACATTACTTTTTTATTATCAGATATTCAACATTTCTTTACATTCCAGGTTTAAGTTGTTATAAAGTATACCGCATTACCTGGAGGAAGAGCCGCTTCCCATGCATTTCCAAAGATCGGTATGATTTTTGGTCCGTGTACTTTGTTTAACAATCTACCTCTTCTGCTGTACTGTTGATAGAAATGGAACAGCACTAAGCCGAGTAACGCCGCTGTCAAATATTCTATCATCGTTTGTTTTTTGCTTTTCGACGATCAATATTTATAAATAACTTGATGCTAAGGTCAAAGTTTATTGATGATTCATTGTAGATAAAATGTATCTCAGCCTCCCAAAGTTTGGTTTCTGTAATACTAGACAGAAAAAGTCTTTTTTACTTGTTCCATTGAAGATAAAAAAAGAGAAGCTCACAGACAGAAAAAAGATATATTTAACAACTGCTACGCTACTACCAAAGAAAATACTCCGGTCACTGAACCCGGTAAATAACATCATCGCTTTAATTAGGCAAGTAACTTTATTAATCACAAGGATCTTTGTTTTCAATGTGACAATAAATCAGTTTAAAAAATAATAATTTGTCTATTCGGGTTACTGATTCATTTCACTTTTGTTAGTTATCAACAGTAATTTACAATTCTTAACAAATTTATTAAAATAAATATGATTTTTAAAGATATCCTATACCATACGACCTATTTCAAACACGTAAACTACGCAGTAACATTTATATCAATAGATATGCTTATTCACCTTAGTCGTACAAAAACATACAAGTTACTAAACTCGTTGCGAGCGACTTGAAATGTAAGACATTTGCCGAGTCGTTGGTGACGATGTTGCGTGCTTAAAACTTCGCGAGTGACTGAGCGTTGGATGTAGAAGAGCACTTGTGCGCTGTCACGTTGACCGAGAGCGGAGACCGCAGATACTATGCTATTTAAAATCGTAATGAAAGAAAGCTTAAAGGCGCGCTCTCTACAGTAGCATTATAATTACAACTGACGATTCACAATTTTTATATAAAATGCATTTATTCAAAACAAAACAATATTTCGTTACATTTAAATAACGCTATTTATAGGATTGCTATACGTCTACAATAAATAATAAAGTTTTAACAACTTAATCTCTATTTATTTTGATGAACTTGGTATGAACAGGACGGCTTGGTCGCATAATAACGTCAGCTACCATCTCAATATCACAGATACGATCAATCGGTTGGAAATGATAATTGTACAAAAGAAATGCCAAAAATATTTTCGCCTGCATCCTCGCAAATCTTTGACCTAAAAAAAATCATGATTTTTATTAAATACGAATGGTTCTCATATGAAAATTATAATAAATCGATTAGGTTACCAATGCAATTGCGCGAGCCTGCACTAAATGGCACGTAAGCAAATGGGTGTCGTTTACTCGCTTCATCCGGTAAAAATCGGTCGGGATCAAATTTATCTGGATCCGGCCAGAAATTCGGATCTCTATGTACATCAACAATGTGTATTACAACATCTGATCCCTTGGGTGCAAGACCATGTTCTGCAAAACATTTGAA
>JAPYYQ010002536.1:0-24271 GCA_030522585.1 Anagyrus pseudococci
TATATATATATATATATATATACATACACACACATAAGTACTTCCGCTTTCTTTTCTCTCGCGTAGCCTAATATGTCGTCATTTATCAAACGACCGCACCAAAATAAGTCAAAAATATTCTTGTGGAAGTTTTATCACGATCAAGAGAAGAGGAAAAACAAACAAATGGTTAACGGATTCGTGTTCAAGTCTGACGACTGACATTCGTCAAAAGAAAAAGATAAAATAAGCAAAGAAAAATCCAAAGATGCAAGAGCAATCGTCGACTGATCAAATTTCCGATACAGCGTAATAAAATAAAGTCGAGCTTAGTCGAAAAACTTTTGCTTTACCTCTCTCCCTCTCTCTTTTCGTTGTCTCGTACACGTTCTATAAAAACAGGTTATTCCCACAATCACAGGCATCGATTTTCACGAGGAGACAGAAAGACGATTGAGGAGAGATCGGCCGCATAAAAAGGAAATCCTCCGGCATCGAATCCGAGAGAATCGGTCGTGAAAAAAGCCAATAAAACATAGAAACAAAAAGCGACTTGGAGAGAGAGAGAGAGAGAGAGAGAGAGAGAGAGAATGTAGTTTGGGGGAGTCGCGCCATCAGCTGGGGGGATGGCGTATGAGAAGGAAGAGGTGAGTTAAGGGGTGGGGAGGCGCGCAAAAGATGCACACTCGAGCGTTTTCGCAGCTCGTTTAGCATTCAGCGCGTGCGGCGCTCCCGGTACGCTTCGCCTACTCCTTCCTCTTGCGACGTTTCTTCACGCTGTAGAGCCACCGCCGCGGGGGGACGCCGAGGTGAGGAGAGACGCGGGAAGGAGGCTCCTCCTGCTTCCCCTCCCCATTTTTCATGTCTCTCTCTCTCTCTTTCACCCTACCCTTCTCGCTGGCTCCTTTGCGCCCTCTTGCACACCCCCATCTCATTCATTCTTTCCACTCCACTCTTTCTTTCTGTAGCTATACTTTCTACCCCTCTTGCCTGGCAAACCAACCACCGCTCTTTCTCTTAAGGCTCTCTCTCTCTCTCTCTCTCTCTCTCTCTCTTTGACCTTTTGGAAAAAAATGTAATATTTCATTCTTAAAAACACATGTTGAGGGTTCGCGGAGAAATATATGCTTTAAAATGGGAAGCGACTTTTTCGTTTCTACTATTCTTTCTCTTCCTCCGTTTGTCTTTCGCACTCTCTCTTTCCCATAGAATGTGTTTTCTGCATGGAGCAGATGATTGCTGTAACTACACATATGCTTAGAAAACCTTTAGCAGCGTCGATTTCATGCGGTAAGATATTTGTTTTCTTTTTTTCAACGTACGTCAAACTAAAGCCTTCAGTCAAAATAATGAAGAAAATCCAATTGCATTCGTACACTTTCATTCGTTCACAATCTACTCTAGTCTGACCAAACTTGGTCTTTTCTACTTGCCACGTAACAGTGCCTTTCCAAAGCAGCTTGAGAATTATCGAGGTTAAATCATTTTCTCGCTCCTTTGATAAAAGCAGTTTATCTCGTCCAAGAAAGAAAGAAAGAAAGAGAGAGAGAGAGAGAGAGAGAGAGAGAGTGGAGGGGTTGGAGTGAGAGAAGACTTTAATGAGACGGGCAACATTGTTTTCCGCAGATTATTGCATTACACCGGACACCTTTCTCGCTCAAAACAAAGGTCTCAATCCTGCTGGCTCCTCCTTCGTGTTTCATCAAACACAATAATAGGACTTAAAACGGATTCTCGTCCGCTTAGGACGAAACGGGGGTAGGTAATACATTTAAAAACGCCGTCTTGCCCTTTCATCCAGCCGTTATCCCAAGCCGGCTCGAGCTGTACAGAGGGTGGGTCGAAGGAGCCAAAGACGGCGAAGAAAAAAAAGGCGATGGTGGCCAGAGAAGCGGAATAAAGAAAAACCAGCTCGCTTCCTCATGGCCCTCTCCTCCTCCATCTCTTCCATCTCCTCCATAGCCGGAGGATAAGATTTATCAAAGATTTATCGTCCCAGCGTAGCGATGAGACGCGACGACCCTCAGGCAGACTGATCTCTCTCTCTCTCTCTCTCTCTCTCTCTCTCTCTCTTTCTCTCTTACTTTCTTTCTCTTTCTCGCTTAGAGAGCGCAACTACACTCCCTCCGACTTAACCATCCTTTCGTATAACGATCCGCGAAAACGCTAACATGGATGGATGAGCGTAACAAGCCGTGCGCATTCTGCCCTTCGTTTTGACCCCACATCTACCCCTGCCCCCCCCCCCCCACCATACCTACAGATTCGTCCTCTCGCTTGCTGCCTCTGGACTTTTATATTTAAATACTGGCTGACTAGCCTCGAACACTCGGCCCAAGCAAGCAAGTGCAGATCATCTGAGCTGCGTCCTCTTCAGCACTGCCCACCCTTCCCCCTCTGCCATTCGACTCACCTCTTTTACATCTCCTTCGACCGGAAAGATTGTCGAATCGTGAAAAGAATACTGAAAATGTCGATAATGCCGACGCCGAGGCTTTAAAGTTTTCCTCCAAGCTTTTCCCCTCCCTTGACGAACTCTCTCTTTTTTCTTTATTCCCCCTCCCTTACAGTTTTTCTCTTTCTTTCTTACTCTAGCGATAATTTGAGTTTCCGTCGTAGCAGGCAACTTGGTGATAGTTGATAAAATTGTCATTTAAAATTTATGCGCCTCAAGTTTTAATTTTCCTCGACAGACTCAACATTTAAATTTTTCTTTATTCATTCCTTTATTTCGTCTGTTCTTGGATTTTTTCGATTATCCTCGACGTTTCTCTTTATAAGCGTCCATAACTACTGCATCATCCGGACTTGGATGCATTATTTAGGTGAAAAGTTGAAATAGCATCGAGCTGTATTTCTTGCTGTCGGTCGAGACTAGTTTAAACAACGCAATATCCAGAAGCGAAAGAAAAAGAGAGGAAAAGATGTTTTGAGCTTGAATTTATTTCAAGCCAATGAATCTCGAAAAATATCGAAACGCTCACGCGCTGGCGTTCGTTTTATTTGTTGGCCTATCACGCGTTTGCTCTAGCGCGAGCGTAGCAGGAGCAGCAGCAGCTTCCAGATGTTAATAATAATTTCCCGCAAAATCCGTATGGCAGAGCGCGCAGAGACCACACAGCCGAACGAATGAAATCAACAAATTTTAATCGCGATAAAGCCGTGCCTGCCGTCCGGAGCTTGCGCGACTAGCAAGCGCATATGCGCGAATCCGCCAATGAATTTGCAGCCCGTGGCCGAGGCAGTCTCGCCCAATCGTATTAATCGCAAAAGAGGAGCAGGGGAGCAGGAGAGGCTCGCCGGCGGGGGCAGAGTTGCGCGTGCTCGGAGATAAATTGTAAAAAGCATTACCGTTCGGCGCAATGTCGATGGCGTCGTTAAATAAGCGCGTCGCCGCTACCGATACGCAAGCCCACCGAGCGATACGAGAGGCGAACGAGAGGCAAGGGGCAGACATGCCGCGGTAATGATTGCGCGGATTTTCCATACTTCATCGTAATGACGTCGATTTCCGGACTGCTCGGCCGTTGTGCGGTGTGTGACAAATATACGAGTTCGCCCAACTACTGGAGCCCCTCTCCTCCGACTCTTGGCTATGCCCCTGTCCTTTCGATACATATTGACCGAGCGCGTACGTCCAGCACTCCTCTTTCCGGTGCGAGCCCCAAAAATTATATCCCGCCCAAACGTCGATGCGCTACTCTGGCTATATCGTCATTTGATTAGTTGTATTTTCAACAAGACGCGCTTCTACCTCTATTCTATCTCTACTTTATTAATGCGAAAAAACAAATTTGCTCCATGTTCAGACTAATGGTTCTCCATTCAAACTATTTTAGTCTAATGGGAAGCTTGCATAAATTACCTTCTCTACTTTACAGCTTTTCAAAAGTTGCCAGGATATAATAGTTCAACTCTACACTCTGCATTTATTAATAGAAATATTATAATTAAATCTATTAGTATTTTACAAATAAATACATAAACTTTTTTTAAATTCAATTTGCTAAAAATAATTAAAAAAAAGATATATGTCGGTGTAAAAAAGCATTCGTTCTCACATGAATGTAAAATATATTACTTTAAAAGCCGAAGCTGGTATTCAACTCTTTTTATACATAATGTCCTACCATTCTAGAGAGGTATGTATCTAGGGGGGAGAAATTGATTTTGATAATGGATCTGTAAAAACATTTAAAATTTTAATCCAAGTGCCATTTTATTTTAATTAAATGTTACTATTCATATTTTCCGTACGAAGCCAAAACTATTTTTAACTAAAATTTCATCCGATGTTTTAATTAAATGCACAAAAAGAGAAATATGCCCAGGGAATTAATTAAACGCATTTCAATTATGAAAAATACTTTATAAAAAATTTAAAGTCAAAAGATTGTATTTTGAAATTCATTCAATTCAATGCATTCAAAGTTGTTTTTCAAAACGTTTTTATAAATCTCTCGTAAATTATAGTACTTGTTATCGAGCAAATAAAATTCCGAACGAAATAAAAAAGTTTTCCTCTTGGCGACTTACCAGAGTCGAGTAAAAATTTACAACGCATCCATCGAATATTCACCTTTTATCCGAAGTATCAATATAACTCATTCGCTGGAAAGTAAACAAAGCCAAATTGGTAGGGAAACTGTGGACGTGAAGCTCGAGAGCAAAAAGGATACAAGAACGAAGCGAGGCACTCTGAGCTTTTCAAAAACTCCAAGAATGAGAGGAAAAAAGCGAGCGAGTGGTGGTTGCTGAATGATGGGAATTATACCTGTTTCGCCGGTTCAATGGCGGGAAATCCCATGAGTGAGCTTTTCCGGGCCTTTGAGGGAGGGAGAGAGAGAGAGAGAGAGAGAGAGAGAGAGAGAGAGAGAGGGAGCGCAGACCGACAAAAGTCTCTTTTTACACCTCGTTTGTTCTCTTTATGTTTTCCACCACTCCATTTCTCTCCTCTTGCTCTTCTCTGCTAATCTCCCTTTCTCTCTCTCTCTCTCTCTCTCTCTCTCTTGCTCACGCAAACTTTGACGACGGTCCATCCCTATTTACGCGAAGCTGTCGGATTCGCTAACGAGTATAATTAGTGAGACAAACGGACGAAAATTACTGCTCTAAGTTGCTGTCGGGATGTATAAATCAGGCGTCTTCACCTCGGCGAACCTCGATTTGCGCCGTGTTTCTCCACTGGAAAATTCAGTCTTTGATACACGTTAAATTCGTTTCCAGGCTAAAAAGCGTTAGCCTGAAAGACACATGCCTATCATGGACTGAGAAATAAAGTTATTTGATTTATTAGATACTCTTTTACAAAGGTTTTTTCTATTCACTCAAATTGACTTAAAAATTTGACCTACTTTCTATTTTGCTTCATGTAATAAATCGCGGCTTTTATTACTTTGTAATTCGAGTCAATTTCTCCGATTTCCGCAGTGAAATATGCTTTTTGAAGTTTCTCATAGAAAATTTATGTCAGACAGATCGACGAAATATTCCAACTAAAATTCACTTTTGCAATCTATAAAGTAGAGACTCAAGTGCTGCGCGATAATAGCGTCAATAGCGAAATACATGCTCAAAAAATAGAGAGCATATAAGAGAGAGAGAGAGAGAGAGAGAGAGAGAGAGAGAGAGAGAGAGAGTAGCAACAGGCTGTTGCATGGAAAATAATTAATAAACCGAGGATTCTTAATAAGCATTATCGGGGAATGCCGTCGCTTTGAAATGTGCTTTTCGCTTTCACGATTCTCCAAACACGCGGATCTTTTACGTCTGTTGATGTATCAAAAAGCGTAAAATAAGACAGGAAAAATGGAGGAAAAAATGGGGGAAAAAATAAATAGAAAAAAGAGTGAATGGATGTTGTGGAAGTTCTGGTGTATAGCACGAAGCGAATGTAAAAATATTCTGCGATACTACTGTTTCTAGTTTTAAGGGAAAAAATACAACGGCAGAAATGAAGACTTTAACGAGATGGAAAGATTTTAGTTCAAATAAGGTTGAACATCATTGAAAATAACGAGTCTTGCAACGAGACTACTTTTACAATCTTTCTTCTGTTTTAGAGAGCCCAGTCTTTTACTCTTTCATGAATTTCTCTAGTTATACGTTTTTTCCTTTATTCTACGTTTTCTTTGCTTCTGCGCTACTATTTATTTTATCATTCTTCGCGTTTCAAAATCAGATAATAAATCTGTCAATGCCAGCTACATTATTATATCTTTAGACTCTCTAAATATAATTTGCCTGAGATCGTTTGTTATTTTTAACCTTTTCTCTACGACCTACTTTACAATAATAAACCCTAAAAACGTCGATGATTGTCAAATACATCACCAGTACAATCATATAATTTCGGTCAAGTTCCTTCATGACTGCCTATATTCAAATAATCATCTTACTTGGAATACTCATTCCCAAATTAGTTATTCGACAGCAAACGCATCTCCTCAGACAATATGAACATCGATATGTTTTTTGTTAATTCATCCGTCGTCTTTAGTACTTTTGACCTCCAAAGCTCTTCGGAGTGTCAAGCGAAACAGCTCTGACCAGATCGTAATTCTAAATAAAGACAGGCAAGCCAGTGCGGAGTTGTTCTCTTTTTTCACTGTTGACCCCGAAAGAGGAAGTTATTCGTCTTGCCTTCGTAGCTCTCCATCCCCTCACTCTTCTCGGGCTCTCTTGCGTTTTGTGTGTCGTTTGGCCAACGAAAACAGCCGAGACTGGAGCAAAGGCCTTGAGCCTGCCTTGGAGGCCTTTAACTCCTTAATACACTGACTAGGTAACTCGCAAAATGCAAAGGCAGCAGCCAGAGTCGAGTTGAGACGGAGGTTGATAGGGTGGAGTGGATGGGCGGGGGAGAGGGCAGAAGCGTCGAGGGGAAGTTTGAAGACAGTTTCGTAGGAAATAAGGGCTACAAGGGATTTCCATTAGCTACTCCAGTTGGCAGGGGCCCGGCCTGCCAACGGCGGCAGCGGCGGCTATAGTGCCCGGGATTCTACGCGCTGGCGATCTCAAAGCTGATCCATCCTGTCTTTTCTCTTTCCTACTGTTGTTGTAGCAGTAGCAGCGGCGGCAGCTAGGCGAGTGCATCGTTAGCTCTGCCCCTAGTATTTATAAACTCCCTAGCCTCCAACTCGTTCAACACCGCTTAAACTTATGATTTTCATTTAAGGAGGGCTTTTAAACGGCTGCATACAAAAGTGCCGAGATTTATTTTTCGCTATCAACAAAAAGCTCAAAGTTATCCTGCTCTTTTAAGTGCGCATTTCAAACTAGATGAAATTTTACGAATTTTAACACATTTCGAGACGACTTACAAATGTGGTCGCCTTTTAGAATTGCAAAAATCACCTCCATCTCCTCGCAATGAGGCTATTTGCGCTGACGTTGGAGTCTCCTACGCAAAACTAATTTAACAATTTCGTTGGAAAAACTAGGTCGAAGATTTAACTTGGCCGAGAAAACGTCTTGCAATTAATTGTGAATGCGCCTCAATTTTTTTCAATTTCTCACCTACGCCTTGGAAAATAAGTCGCACTCGTTTAATGTCGTATTATATAAAAGTAGAATATTACTGTATTACTGCTGTTAAAAGAATACTTACGTATACTCTGACTTAATTGAAAATCCATATTTAGTTTTTTATTTATTTAGTAATAGAAAATACCAATTTGTTACGTCTTGATGATATTGTCTTATTATATATTCGATCAACGTCTATAGCAGATCAAATAATAAGCTAATAATTTTCTTTCTCTAAATAAGTAAATGCAATAAAGCTAATGACACACCATTGCTTCTTCTCTCTTTGATCAACAATAGGAGTTTTCTAATTAACCTCGTAATGATATGTACGTACACCTTAAGATGAATACATTTCAATTTAAATCAAATTAGCTGTCTTTCACGTATGAATTAACGTAATATGAATTTGATATTGCATTATTACGTAGACGAATACATCTGAGACCGAAAAAAGGAAAAAGAAAGCAAAAGAAAATAAGAATGGCAAAATGTAAGTGTGACCTCATAAAAAACTAATGTCAGCCAAGTGAGGTGTCGGAGAATAAAAGTCAGTCTGGAAAGCCGCGATCGGATAGCTCGTATAAGATTCGCGGTATGTGAGGGTTGTGGGCGTTCAGTGTTTACGATCTCGAGGTGAAAGTTCACGGAGCTGAATTATGCCGACTGCTCCAACACCTTACGCGCGTCGAAGAGCAAATTTCCATTCAAGACTTTCAATCCTACTGCCCCCCCCCATCTCCCCACAGTTGGAGAAGTAGCGAGGCACTTATTCGCTTCCGTTTTGCGCGCCAGATCGATCTCTCTCTCTCTCTCTCTATCTCTCTCTCCCTCTCTCTTACCAGTGAAAGTTCGACAATCTCGACTCGGGCCGAAAAGTTCACCGCGAGCGAGAGAAAGAAATTACAGGCCGGAGAAGAGAGAAGCCGCTTGCGCGCTCTTTATTCGTTCGGCAGCTCCTGGAAAGTAAAGGATCGCCGAGTGGGTAAGCTTTTCTCTCTCTCTCTCTCCCCTCTACTATTTTCTTTTTCTGGGCTAGCAGTGCGAGCGCACATCTTATTGCCAATTCTCGCCTCTTATTTTTATCCCGCGACTCGGTTTCAGCTATATAGCTTCTTCCAAGACCTTCCCCCTTCCTTCCGCACAATAGCGCCATACTCTCTTAGGATTATTGAATTTCCACTGGGAAACCGAAGCTATTTTTGTCAATCCTATAGTTTCGGATTATTTCTAGAGAAATGCAATAATCACATTGGCTGTCAGTTATCCTGCGCCAATTTAAGCCTGAATGATTTATGATTCTTACAGTTTTCTTTAAATAAATCATTACTTGAACATTTCGCCGATGCTCAGGCTGAATTTTTCAACATATCGAAAAAAACTTTTGTAAGGACTAAAATGCTATTTCTAAACTTTGCCAAGTACATTTTTTCGGAATTCTCAAAAGAGAAAAAGGATCAGAATTATTAATTGACTGTGAATACGTTAGCCAAAGACCGAGATAATATGAGAAAGAGGGTAGACGTAGAAATGTTGAAGCATGTAAAAAGCGCAATGTTTAAGGCAAAAGCTCATCTCGAGGCCGAAAGAAAGAGAGGGGTATAGCAACAGCGTAAGTGTGCACTCAACTCCAGCAGCAGGAGCCGCAGGAGCAGCAACAGTAGAAGAAGGTATAGGGAGGAAAAATTACGCGGTAGTCGCGCTAATAGAGGGCCTCGTTGCGCGAAGTAGGACGTAAAACGTCCGGGCATTAAACATGTAAGACCGGCGATGATCTTAAATCTTCCTTAAATTCAGCGAGGAACTTAAAGCCAAGCCAAGAGAAAGAGATAGAGCGAGGGCCTCTGGTTCGTGCTTGCGCCACAGCTCAGACGGCTCTCAGCCCAGCACTTCCGACCGACTACCTACGTCGATTCTCACTCCTCCTCACCGCAAACTCGCGTCTTACCTCGGGCCTTTTCCGCTTCCTTATTTTCTCCCTGCGCCAACGAAAGCGAACCCTCATCCTTCTTTCTTACTATACCCAACATGTACCTATATATGGATGTACATGTGCCTCTCTGTGCGTGTGTATGTGTGTGTGTGTGTGTGTGTCTCTCTCTCTCTCTCTCTCCCTTTGCGCGTCTACGTCTATACACATCAGTCCTAATCCCTTGTTTCGTACCCGTCTCCTCCTTTTTTTATTACCGGCATTCTCCGATCCTTGACCGAGCTATCTTTATTTCATTTTTCCCCCGTTCTCTTCTCCACCTCGAATAGGATTTAATTACATATACTTGTCCTAGCATGTGACTTGATTGACTGATTACACTGCTTCCTTCCCAGGATAAAGAAAAACACTTAACTACGCGATTACGAGAGTAAGGAAAAGACATTTCACGAGATGAGAATACACATTATTTCCCTTTAATTTGCTTTCGTCCCTTCCATCGAGCCTCGTTTAAAAAAAGTAATGAAATGTCGAAATTATTTTTAACCCTCTACATTCATATTTTCATTGTGTATAAAAATTATATATATGTATATATGTATATAAAGATACGTGTATGTATGTATTCACAGCAAATTTTTTTATGGCTATTTATTAAACCACAAACAAAGAACAATCCTAACAAGCAAAGGAGGCTAAATATAAAAAATAATCAAACGAGTCATGCGGTATATAATAAACTATAAATTAGTGACATGTGCCTTTTCAATAGGCCGCACGATGGAAAATTTTCTAAGGAAGCCGACCAAAAGCAGAAAAGAAAATTCAATTAAGCACGAAGAAAAAAAAGCCAAGCTGCTCGGGCACACTGTTTTTACGGTAATGGCGTAAAAAAGTAGTTTCGAATAAAAAAAAAATAAATTCGCAAAAAATCAATATTGCCAAGAATAAAAGAAAAAGAGTGTAGAGAGGTCAATGAGAGAAAGGCAAGAGGAAAAAGGCAAAGTGATAAGTGCAGTTCGACGAACGACATGAAGTACTGTGGGAGACGTAGGTTAAACGCAATTCGATCGCCAAGAGTGAATGAGAGAGAGAGAGAGAGAGAGAGAGAGAGAGAGAGAGAGAGAGAGAGAGAGAAGCGGTTATTGTGCGAGCCATTAATAACCGTGGATGTCCGAAGCCGCGCTCTCTGATCCTCGAGGTTGGATTGGATGAGAAGAAGGGACAAAACTCGCATCGCTCGTTTCCCGATGAGAGAGTGAGGGTTTGGCAACGAGTTCGGGCTCACGGTGTAATTACTTCGGAGATGCGCCGGCTTCTCTCGGAGCAGCTCAGCTCCCGTTATAAACTAAGCGGCCACGAGCGAGCAACTCCCCACTCCCTCAAACCCTTACCCCATCAATCTTGGCCTTTTAAGTGCTTTCGCGACTGTTTAACGCGGATATGCTTGACGAGTCATCTGAATTTTTTTTCCATCCGACGCTTGCCAGCCTCATCTCTCGAGTCGTTCCTTTTTATTTTGAATTCCCTGCAATCCCCTACGTGAATGGATTTCTGGCTGTTTATACGTCAACTGATGCCAGCATTAGCGTAAATAACTTCTCAAACGGTCACATCACAAAGATTGCAATGACTGTAAGATTAGATATACGAGACTCGCTAGACGAAGAGACGATATAAGCAAAAAGATTGGATTGGCCAATTGTGGAATTCGCGCAGTAGCCATAGCAAAGAAGCGGCAAAATTGGATTCCGTTTCTCTCGAAGCTGTAAAAATAACAAGTTATCTTAGAGGGTAATAAATCAGAGATGTTTGCGGGCTCTCATCGATATTGATCCCTTTTCTACTCTATATGCATTGACGGTAAAAAAGATGGCAAATGAGAAGGAAAGTGGGCACGGGGGGCAGACAACAGGTGAAGCCGAGGAGGATAGATACACCGACTCATCTGAACGATAATGACAAGTAGGCTGGATAGGAGAGGGACAGAAGAATCGATTAGAAAGTAGTTGAAGCATGGCATACAGGGCCGCTGAGCCATGTACGCGTGCAGTCAGCTTTATCAACGCTCGATTGCTCATCGACGAGCGACCGAGCGAGCGCGACGTCAAAATTGAAGAGAGCCACGGATGAGAAGCTAAGGCTCCATGAGAGAGAGAGAGAGAGAGAGAGAGAGAGAGAGAGAGAGAGCACGGCCGAGGTACGCATTACCTCCCTCCCTCCTTCTCTCTCACCGCACAGCTCGTACATTACATGCCCAAGGGAACAATCGACATAATTGATTCAGGTGAGCGTGACACGTATGGCTTTGTGGCTACGAGCTACTGCTTTACTTTTATTCCTTTTTTCCTCTAAATTAATGACTGCAATGAATGAGCTGCCTCTCGTTAATAAATACAAAGTATTTATTCGAGTTACAATTTTCCAACGGGAGTATTTCAGCGGGTCGTTTACAGAATTTATTTATTTTAATGCCAGTATTGCAACAATAAAAATAAATTATTCGACAAATTGAGCGTTATATATCTCGACGGGCGTCATTAGCTGGAAAATCACTTGTGTCCGAAAGGTCTTCTAGTGGTAACAGAGGGGGTTGAATGGATAGCGGAGCGGTTGGCTGGGGAGGGCATCGGGGGGTTGGGGTAGAAGAAAGCCAAGTGGGGAAATTCTATGGTCATGTTAAGGCGACGTGATAAAATCTTGTCTGGGGCTAAAAGGAGCAGGGGAATGGAAATCTTAGTGGCAGCATGGAGGACGCCCACTCGGACTGTAACCAAGGGCCAGGAAGTACCCGAGATATCTGCTCGCCGAGAGTGGTAATCTAAAAGAGTTAAGGACAAGGAATCTCGGCTTTAAAGGAAGAACGAAGAGAGAAAGAGAGGACGAGACGGAAAAGGGGTTGGGGCAACAAGAGAGACGGAGAAACAAGCAACCAAGTGGATGGAAACATATGGAAGGGTCGGACCAGCCGAGAGTGGATAAGAGTCTATTTGTACGGGTCGCTTCGGTCAGTAGGTGGCACTCGGACACTTTTGTTTTTCAACTCGGGCCGAACGGCCGTTCCCTCTCCTCCTCCTTCTCCTACCGCCAAGGCTTTGGTGCTCTTTTTATCTGGACTTCTTCAACAAGTCCGCAGTGTGTCCTCTCAAAGGACCTCCTCCTCCTTCAGCTTCTCCTCTTTCTTCTATCCGACATCAATAACTTTGATGCACTTGCCAGGGCTGTATTGGATCGTTACGTTGTCTACTCGATTCTAATCTGCTGAGACAACTTTTCTCCCTTGTACTTTTCAAGTAAATTATTGTTCCATTAAAAAACTTACTCCCGGCTTTATTGATTAAACGTTTAATTGAAAAGTATTCAATTAAATGTAGCCACCTCGGTAATAAGGATTAAGAAATTATAGCTCTATTGTAGCGAGTTAATTTTTATCGGCGTTACTATTTTTATATTAGAACATTAATACATTTTCCATTTAATAAAATATTGGTGTAGTTCGTTATATATGAGCATTATATTTAATGCTAATGCATGGATTATATATTATCCGAATATTGTATTATACAAGTGTAAAGTATAAATTCCATAAAAGTAACAAATAAAAGTCAGTCTAATAATCAAAGTAACAACGCTTATAATAGCCTTAAGTATCTTTAAAAAAAGTCCCATTAAACGAACTACAGATATCTGACTTTAGGCTTCTGAATGTGTTGACTAAAATAATAAAGCATAAAAGTAAGCTCGCTTTTCTTCCAACTTTTTCTAATAAAGAAAATAAACTTTGGAAATACTAAATTCAACTTCTCAAGTTTCACTAAGATTTTGGAGAGAAAAAACCTTTGGAGACAAACTTTGAAGTTAAACTCGCAGATATTTGGCTTCGAAAATCTAAAAGGGAGTGTGGGCATGCGCACACGCCAACAAAGACGAATTTAAACTCATCGAAAATTCTGCAACGCGCGGTCCGAAGATTATCTCCGATAGCCTGAGGGTGGTGTGTCCCAGACGGGTCGGCGGTCCCGGGGGGGGGGAGCAAGCGAAAGGAGACTGGGGCAAAGGCAAAAATCGAGGCCACAGGGATATCGCTCTTCCTAATGCCAGCCGATCCCAGCGATTCAGATTTTATGGCAGACCTGCTTCCCTCCAGCTTTACTTCCAGCTCAAGAATCGAGACGTTCAGCTGTAGGTATACGAACGCGGCGGCTTTTCTGTGTATACACTACTAGACCGTTCTTACAGCAGCCTTCCTATCGTTCTTCGTAACGTTATCCTTCTACGCGTTTGGATATGCTTCCGGCAAGGAAGAAATGATTCCTCTCGGTTCGCTGGAGCGAGCAAGGGAAAACGAGCTGGGTATTTATTATACAACCATACCTCTTTTATTCCCGACTTTTTGAGAAGAGCATCACGTAGTAGAAGGCTTATTGTTTCCAGCCGCTCGACCTTTAGCCGCGTGACAAGAATTTCTCCTGGCTCCCGCGCCATCGAGGGGTTAGCTGGCAGCTTAACTTTCGTTTCACTCCCCCTACCCTCCTTCTCTCGAGCTGCACCTCCTTTTTCTCGTAAGACCGATATGACCCCTCGCCGCCGCCGTCGCCATCCACTCTCCCTCCCCATTGCGCTGTTCCTAGCTTTTGTTCGCGTACTCACAGATACGGTGCGTACATCGCGTACACACAGACCTATTTTCCCTTTTCTTCTTCTACGTCCCTTTTTTCAAATCCAATGAAACTATGCAATGAAATGCTGGAATTCAGCGCACTGCCTGTCCTCTTCCGTCAGGCTACACTGACGATATCTCAAGAGCTTCGCAACGTAAAGGAGAAGTATTTCTTTTTATTTCTTCTTACAGTTCATTCTCAGTCTCATTATAGGAAATATGACTACGACTTATTCTGCTTTATTTTTTTCTCCAATCGGCATTTTCCTACGTTTCAATATTTGTAAATTCTTACTTTTCATCAGTCTGAAAAGAAGCATCGACTTGAAGCACTTTAATTTTGTCCTCGAACAAACAAAACGAATAATCGAACAATGTGGTCATAATTCACGCATTATTCCGTGTAGCTCTAGATAAAGTTTTACTGTCATTGTTGAACCAGATAAAAGATTAAAGAAGCCTCGGGCTTTCCATTTTCTCAGCGTCCCAGTATCGAAGGCCAAAGTCAGTGGTGAATGAGGGAGGAAAGCGCAAAATTATAATAGACATCGAACAGTAGTATTGTAAGCATTGATGGCTTAGTCAAAGAGAGAGAGAGAGAGAGAGAGAGAGAGAGTGGGGCGAGTAAGAAGGAGTGGGAAGTTCTCAAAGCTTCATTGACGAGACTCATCTTATAAATTTAATCGTTAGCTGGAGCATCGGAGGAGAAGCTCGATGGCGAGAGAGAGGGTAGCGAGTGCTGGTTATAGGTCGGGGGAAAACTATGAGCCGTAAGCGCGAGCCAAGGTAGTGGTGGTGGGAGGTTTAAGATGGGCCGGTAGAGGTGCCGGTAGCGGGCACGCTTCGTGGAAACTTAGATGAGAGTAGAGCTTCGGTTCTCTCACTCGCACTCATGGCCAAGCCCAGCCCCGGCGTCTTGCGGTTAGTTCCGAAGCCATTCGAGGTGGAAATCCCAATTCTGGAGGAGCCTCGCCGCGCGAAAGCTACCGCATGATGGAAACGAAGCACGCTATCGCTATGCCACCGCTCCTCAACTTTGAGGGCAACGATAGTCGCTCAAGACCACCCGCACGAGTAAGTGCAACGGAGAGACTGAGGGACAGAGAGAGAGAGAGAGAGAGAGAGAGAGAGAGAGAGAGAGAGAGAGAGAGGGGGGGCGGGGAGGGGCTAAACTTTTGATCAGATGTGTTGTTGCGCGGTAATGTTGCACCGTTATGAGCGATTTCATTTTTTTCATTGATATTGATATCAAGGGGTTTCGTGTAACTGTAACTCGGGCGCTTGCTCTTAACTCTTGCTCGCGTTCCACCATTCGTTTCTCTCTTTATTTTACCTGCGATTCGAGAATTTCAAAGTGGGTTCGACGGAATGAGCTTGGTTAAAAAGTTTAACTTGTCTAGTATGCTTCATCTACTTGCCAGGTATTGGATGTCCACAACATTGACTAGTCGCATTAAAAGTGACATTCTAATTGAATTTATGTAAAACACAATATATCTTTACCCTTCTGTTGACCTCTACAAATTGTTTACAAATTCAAAGTCTCGATTATTTAGGGGTAATTAATCTAATTCTAATTCTAATTACGGTTTTGTACAAATTTGAATGATTGTTATGTACAAGCGCATCATCTCGACTTGGCGCGTATAATTTAAGTTAATCAAACAAAAGAACATTCGACTGAGTAGTCCGAATAGCCGTGAATCACGAGAGGGAAAGCTCGTAAATTTGCCAACGAATTAATAATCTTAATAAAGCCTTCGGCCAGCTGGCCTTCCATTTACTTCTTAGTCCGTGGGCAACTCCGAGCAGGAGCCATACTAATTGCCCGAAATTCGCCGTAATGGCGTTAGAATTGGCGTATCTTATGGGCCCGACCATCAGGTGGCTTCGAAGGCATCCTTTGTTCAAACGTTAATCCTCGAGTATTTTCACGCGAGCTATAGGGGTTCAACATAAAACGAGTAGCGAGGCCCTAGGATAATCTTTCCGGTCAGGTGTTGGGCAAATCGATCGGCCTGTAGTGAACCAAGGCGTCAAGTGCAGGAGGCGTGCGCTTAGCTTGCCCCACCTGAAGACAGCGTCAATGGGCTTCCGCTGGAGATGCTGCCGAGACTCTGCTGTGCCGCCGGGAGGGAGAGAGCCTGAGCCAGGCGTAGTCTCGGCATTTCAACAGGCTCTCTCCCGCCTCGGCTCTCCGTGCTCTCCTATACATTTAGCCTGGGCCATCGTCAGCCCTGGCGAGATCTATCTCGGCAGGTCTATCTTTACGAGGACGCGCGCTCCTGGAAAGGGGTGGCGCGCCGGGCAACTTATCTCGCCCAGCGAATCGAGCATGAATCTTGTGCAAAGCTGCAAAGAGAGATGGAGAAGAGGGGCCGGAAGGTGGGGCCAACGGCGGCCGAGGCGCCGGCAGCTGACTGCTCTCTAACGGGCTTATAAGCGGCCTACAGAGTGAAAGGGAAGCGAGAAAGGAAACTGCCGCCGCTTGAGATATATAGGACTCGAGGTTGCGTGGGCTTTCAGAGCTGGAGGAGAAGAAGAAAAAAGAGGAAATCTCATCTCTAGTAATCCTATTGGATCTTAAAGGAATATCAGCGAGATTTCATGGCTTTATCAATGAGCATCGTCCGAGTCCCTTTTATTCCACCCCTTTGATCGTGCCTCGTGAATAGAGAGCCTGCCCAGGGGCTGGGGCTAAAGGGCCGATCATCGTAAAAGTTTAGCTCCGCGTTAAGGATAGACAATGGCTGTATAAACGCTTTAATGGTCTTATTAATGTAACTTGCTGCTATAAAAAATAAAAGTATCGCTTAATATTGCCGATGGCTATTGGCTGTAGCTGGGATCGGCTTTAAAAGCGCCCCGGCCATAATCTCCCGGGCAATACTCATTTTTCGCCGTTCTCTTAGCAAAGTGAAATAGTTTCGGCTAAGGGCAGAATGAAAGGTTTGCCGGCTCTGAAATATTTTCGGCTCGTGAATTTCTCTCCTCGAAATGCACATTAAGCGAAACATTTCCTCGCTTCTATAGGTGTGCGCGCGCGCGCGCACAGAGAGAGTGAGAGAGAGAGAGAGAGAGAGAGAGAGAGAGAGGCTCGAGGGCTAAGCAGCGAAAATATATAGTGCTCGTATACGTAACCGCCAAAATTTCCGGCTTTCCCGAAAAATACGGCTGCAGTTTAAGCGAGATAGGGGGAGAAAGACAGCGAGAGAGAAAAGAGGAAAGCCGTTAAAGTAGATGAGCGTGTCGAAGGTTAGGCCGTACTGACGTGTCAAACTTATTTACGCGGAGAGACGAGAGAAAGAGAGAGCTGTTGATGCCGTAAGCGTCGAACGCACTCGTCCAAGTTCTAATGCACTTTTCTCAGCACTCAAGTGTGCGCGGAGGTGCGCGCGCGCGCTCGCCTCTGTTGGGAGAAGGAGTGTCGGGGGGCTGGGATCGATCGCATATACGCCAGCAGCCAGACGTCGGTCCGCAAAACGAAAAAAGAGCGTACGAGTGCGGCTGGATTGCCAGTTGCTATTCCCCGGAGGGCTGCGACCGCGATCGGCGACAGCTTGAAGTGCGCTCCAGCTGGCCTGGAGATAACGCGTTCGAGCTTGGAAAAGGGGCCGCACGGGCGCACGGGGGAGAACGGGCCGCTGGGAAAAAACGAGTAGTCGCGCCCGCCCGACCGATAGCAGCCGACCCAACCCCTCTCTCATTCAAGCCTCGAATTGCGTCGATGGTAATATCTTGATGGCAACTATTCCAATTTTTATATGGAATTTTACTCTACTTCTACCTCTCTCTCTCTCTCTCTCTCTCTCTCTCTCTCTCTCTCTCTCTCTCTCTCCCTCTCTCCCCCTTTCTCCTCTCTCTCTCTCTCTCTCTCTCTCTCTCTCTCTCGTTTTATACTTTTTAGTTTGCCGACTCTCAAGTGCAACAAGAAAATTACACATTTATGGCGAGTTGTGTTCCGCGCGAATATTGTTTTGTTACGATAAAATAAAAGTGGCCACGTATACTGTAATGCGTATGTGTAAAATAAAAATGCAGCCCCAACACTTTAGCCTCTTTCCAACTGATGTTTCGAGGGAGCATCAACGATTCCACGTAGGAGGTCACGCGCCGTAACATCTGGCAACGTTGCCTGGTGCACAGGAGCATTGCACGAGCAAAGAGGCCAGCAGAGCGCTTGGAGCCGAGAAAAACAAGCGTTGGGGAAACGCGGAAATCGGCTCGGCCAAGTGCGTAGAGAGAAGGAGGGCTACTTGATCTCCCAGCCCTGCTGCAGGCTAGTACAGCCCCCAGAGGGCTAAAGACCGCGCGTTGTGCGGCTTCTCCGCAGCGTCTGACCCGCGGATTAGCGGCTTAGCCGCGCCGAGCGGCGGCTGCCGGGAAACGCCTAACGCGGCTAACGATGATTTCCGGCTTTCCCTCAGTCTTGCGCCCGGACACTTTACCACGCCAGGCTTTCACTCGCCTTCCTACGAATGCCCCCTCCTGTTCTCTAGAATTGCCGCTAACATTACGACTAGGCACAAAATTACGACTACGCCTTGACATCGATGACAACTATAGCGTTCGTTGTGCAAGTAGTAGCGGGTGGCTTTGGTCAGACGACTCCCACGACCAGCCGACTCACCTTCTTTTAACGCGTCACTTTTTATAGGCAGTTGCTAGAGTTTTGTTAAAAAGTCCATCATCAATTGAACGGCAATTAAAAAGTCGACCTACAGGCTTGTAGGTAATAGTATAGCTAAAAGAGGTCGGACATGAAATTATACGCGTGCTTCATGTTTGTAGATTCAACGAATTTAAGGCTGAATTTTATTTGCCATAGGGATTGATAAATATTTAAACGAATCCATCATTTTGTAATATCTCATAATAACGACGCTTACCACCATTTTCGTCGTTGTCACGTTTCCATCAATTTCTATAAAATACAAAGTGCACCTATAAAGAAAGTGAAAAGGTCTTAAAAAACCGATAAATACGTCCTCTCTCTCTCTCTCTCTCTCGGCCGTAAAATTACGACTGCGAAACGATAATTGAGCCATTTTCATAGGAGCTCGTCAATTTATAAGCAGTTCCCTTCGGCTAGAAAACTCAGAGCTAAACTCGGCTCTCCCTCTCACATCAGCATTTACCCAACGATCCCGCCGTAAAATTTTGCGGATAACGCGCAGTGCAGGCCGCGGTAAATTTTCAAATTTCCCATCCATAAAACCGGTTACATCGTACATCGGAATTAATTTTTCATGCGGCCCACATAGCCTCTCCCCGCCCAGCTCTACGCTTCCTCTGCTCCTGCCAAGCGAGAACGCAGTGAGTGGGCGCCGGCTAATGCGCAGGCTCGAGAGCCTCCAGCCGATAATTTGTCCAGCGACCACGGCCCCTAGAGCACTTGTGCTTTCCTGCTTTTCAGTCAAGAACAATACGCTGGATACGGTTAAAAGTAGAAAAGCAATGGGAGTCGGGAGATTTGTTCGCGTGCCATAACGCTCCCTATCCTCGTTGACGTCGTCGTCTCGTCGTCGGCGTCTTGATACAAAGCCCCCGCCGCCTCGCCGGCACAATTTCCGGTCGAGATCAGAGCAGCGCAGTAAAACTAGACGGCAATGGCTCTATCGCTCGGGGGAGGCTAAAGGAGCAGAAGCCTGGATGGCTCGGAGGCGTCGAGCTGCTGGAGGGGGCAACGATGTCGTTCCGCCCGAGTGCTCGTCACCTGCTCCTCTCTCCACACGGCCCGCGGGGCGCGCTCTCAAAGTTATCCTCGAAATAAGTAAAATGCGAGGAGGAGGCGTCGCCGAGAGCGAGACTCAACGACGCCGGCCAGGTGAGATGCCGGCGAGAGGGCCGGGGGCCAAAGACATTTTTTATGCACGACCGAGAGCAACTCGCTGCGGGGAGCTTTCCTCTGCGGCTCGCCCGATACCACCCTCCTCCTTCTTTCCTCTATCCTTCTTTTTGTTATTCTTTCTTTTTTTACTTCTTCCATGGCTATTTGCTTCTTTTTTTTCTTTGCTTCTTCTTTTATTTTTACTTTTGTCCGAAGTGCATGCCTGATGCCCCCCTGCCTCTTTCCATCTGACGGCGTTATCTTGTGCGCCTTTTTGCTCGGATAATTCAAAAATGAATATTGCAGGAGATCTTGTTTCGCCCGGGTAATTAGACGGCGTAGAAGGATTTATGAAGTTACTGGATTAACGGCGTCTCTCAACACCTTTTTCCTGGTTTTCTTTTTCTGCAACCAGCTATACTCTGTTTAATCTAACGCTGAATATTCATTATATTTTCAAATTTTCCAGTAAGCTATTGGATAATGCTACTAGTCGTTATTTACTAATTAACTCTCATTTCGTAAGCTTGCGTTAAAAGAGTAAAAAACCGTTGGGTAACATATTCATTAATACTACTTACAATAAAAAATTGTTGAAAATAAAAAAGAAATGTTAAATCCCGGAAATTCCGACAACACTACCTACTACCTGTCCTTTATCACGTCCGCGTTAACGTATTTTGAAATCTGCTTTAATGATCCGCGTTTCACGAGCAGGCCAGTTCACGAGTTAGCAAAGGTGAATAAAGAGCATAAAACTATCTGACAAAAAATGTGCCCGAGTCTTAATTAAAGTATTCGTTGCACAAAGGATCGAGTTAAATGAATCACCTAAAAGAGGAGTGTTTTTACACGAAGCATCCATGCGAAGGCTTCGAAGCCTCGTACGAGAAGACATAAATATGTCGAGAAAAGTTATCATTAAGAGAAATGATGGCTCGTCGCATGGCTGCTCGAAAAGCAAGTGTAAAAAAAGAAGCCAGAGTGGAAAATGAAAGAGGAAGGGAAGCCAGAAGGATGGGCAAGAGCTCCGTGAATTTTCGAGCTTTGCCTGGAGTAAAGCAAGCCCAGGACTGAAAGTGGCTTCTAATATTTACCGTTTTACGAGGGTCTCTTGCTCTCGCGAGAAGCCGAGATAAATACATGGGAAGAAAAGCGTAATGGTAAAAGCGCAGAGGCGACGCGGAGCAGTAGAGTGAGATGGCTCGGGCTAAATATAAAATAAAACGCGCAAGAGCGAAGGGCCGAAAGGGCGAGAAAGGGCTGGCTCGGGCTGTGGCTGGGAGCTGTGAAGAGAGGCGTAAAAAAGGCTCTGGCCCGTTTCCGGAGCAGAGACAATGCGCTGGCCACAGGTGGGGCTACCGCCGCCGCTGGTCGAGCTGGTCCAGAGGGGAGCGCGAGCGGGTGCCGCAGACAGACGGCTCGGGGGAAAGTCAGAAGGCACTGCGGTCTCGGCTTCTCGCGGCTACGGCAGCGAGAGGCATGCTGTACGCGTCATTGCCGCTGCCGCTAATGCCACTAATGCTCGACGCCCTCGCTGCCCCGGTGATTTCGCGGCTGTATCGCCGCCCCCCATTCACTCCGCTCGACCCGCGCTCCTCTCCCGCCGAACCTCCTCCTCCTCCTCCTCCTAGTACTTGCTTTTTTACTGCGGTGAATGCGGCTTCCGCTCGCGGTGAATGCGGCTTTGCGGCAAAAAAAGCAGCCCCGAGTTTACAACTGTCCGCCGGCATTTCCGTCCTAGCAGCCTAGGCGTCATGTAACTCTTTTTTTTCGACTTGTTCGAGTTTTCGACGTAGGCTCGGGGCGGGAGGGCAAGGCTTGCCAGAGAGAAAAAGGGCTGTTTTTCGCGGGGCGTTGCACTTTAACAATGTGACGCGATTATATATTTCCCGAGAGTTTTACAGTGGAAAGCTTTTTTTCTCCCTTTTTTTCCTTCCCTGGGTCTGGAAAAAATGAAATTTTTAGCTCTGGCTGTTACGTCATTTCAAGCCATTTTCGTGCCCATGCACGAAAGTTTAACTATCCAGTTAGCGTGGACGAGCTGGCGAACGAGGTAACAATTACGGGATAAAAAATAACTGGAGAAATTTGAAACCCTTTTTCTATTATTCGGTCCAAGTGCTCGGCATAAATTGCCGCACGGCCGCTGGATTTGATAAGAATTAGATAATTGCGAGAGAGAAAGAGAGACGTGGATGGGGTTCGTGCCAGCGAGGCAGTAGGAAAAGTAAAGCAGGAGAGCAAGAGAAAAAAGAAAGAGAAACGGAGAAACGTTAGAACTCGTTTGGGCTAGTGTAGCCTTGGCCGGAACGAGAGGAAGAGAGGGCGAGAGAGAGGGAGTGATGGGGAAAGGGGTGTAGTGGGTAGGGGTAAAAAAAGGCGAGTGTGCGGCGTGGTCGAGCGAGGCAAGAAAATACGAGAACCGGACGACTGGCTGAAAGCGCCTCGAGAATCCGTTCGTAAATTTCAGACGTTACCAATTTTCGTCGACTCGTACGGCCGACATATTCGCGTCCGGTTCCGTTTCCGCTCGGCTTGTCTGTTGCCACGGCTATCTGCTTTCCCGCGGCTCTTTCTCTTTACTGCTGCCGCTGCCGTCGGTGCTGTTAGCACTGCTGGCCACGCGGTCTTTGCCCGCTAGCGCGTCCTCTGCTCCTCGCCAGCCCTGTCTCGCTCTCTCTCCCTCTTTCTGGCCCTTTTGCCGCTTTTCACGGACGAGAATTAATAGAGACGGAACGCCGGGACGGCCAGGCCGCAGCAAAGAGAGAAACATAGAGCGGCGGAAAGTCATTGGCCGATTTCCTTCGGCTCTTTCATTTTCTGCCGAAATTTCTGCCGAGCCATCTCGCTCTAGCTCTCTCTCTCTCTCTCTCTCTCTCTCTCTCTCTCTCTCTTGCCAACCTCCCTCAGAAACTACCCTCCCCCAACTACAAGCCCAGCCCCGTTCTGCACCAGCCGGATGTTTGAGATGTTTCACTTCCGCCTCTGCTTTCTGCCCAGAAATTCCAAAGAGCTAAATTAAATGTCTGAAATTCAAAATGCAAAATGTAATGCACGAGCAGCTGCAGTCCAACTATTTTGATAAAACTACCTTATGAAATTCAAGAAGTTTATTGTTGAGCTTTTCGTAAAAGGGAGCCCACGCGCG
Organism: Anagyrus pseudococci; assembly: GCA_030522585.1. NCBI lineage: Eukaryota > Metazoa > Arthropoda > Insecta > Hymenoptera > Encyrtidae > Anagyrus > Anagyrus pseudococci. Next base: position 23,075 of record JAPYYQ010002536.1, read on the forward strand.
CTTCTTCTTTCTTCATTCTTTTTTTCTTTCCCTCTATAACCAGCTGCCCCGCGCGCCATTGTAAATAGAAAAATTCTCGTCCGCAAACGAGACTTTCTTAAAATTGCATTATTCACGTGAATTTTGTGAAAAATAAAGAGACGTGAGGCTCTCACTAAGGCAGAGCTGAGCCGCGGAAAATAATTTCGGTCTAGAAAGTAAAATGTTTTTTACCATGTAAAACGAAAAAATATATACATGTATGTATATGTATATACATCGCATTTAATTGCAGAGACTTTAAAAATCAGTGTAGAGTGGCGGTGAAGGGGGGGGGGCGGAGGGGTACGTGCGCGCGCGCTCTCTTTTCGAAAGCTCCAAAGTAGACTTATATGTAGACGCTCACGCAACAGCAGCGCAAGCCATAAAAGCAATAACTTACCATCAATTACAAGAATTAAATGCTGGGTAAGGGTTGCGGGGTTGAATGTAAAAAAAAGGTACAATGAGAAAAGAGAAAAAAGACGCATTGTGTGTCGATTGCACGTTAAACGTGATAGATGGTAGTTTGGTAGCAAGAAATGGCGCAGTGCCGCGTTGGGTTCAGGTGGCGACTATCCGATCAGTATTTCCTGTTGCAGGGCCGCTCCAGCTTGCCCGGGCGGTGCTACGAGGTACGGCCGAGTTGCCGTGCGACATCCGACCGCCGACGCCCAACGACTCGTTCACTCTCGTCGTCTGGTACAAACAGGACATTAACCCCATTTACAAGTGAGTGTACACCAACAAGCCACCTCTTGCCCTTTCTCCTCTTTCTCTCTCCCGTTACGCGTTAAACGTCTTGAATTTAATGCCCCCAGCCTTCCTCCCACTCCCATCATCATCCTCACATTCACCCTTTCCTCTCGCACCCCTACAACTTTCAACTCCCATAGCCTCGGCCATTTTTTAACCGAATTAACGACTGCATGCGCATGTACATGTCTAGGGCCGCACATGTCTCTTGTGCCAGAGACTCCTATCTTCTACGGATATATGTGTGCTTGGTTAACTGCTCCAAAGGAATTAAATTCATTTTATTTCTTGTTTTACGCGGCCAGATTGTCGGCTGCTGTTTTACGCACTGAGAAAAATCGCTCAGTAAAAATTATTTTAATTCTAGCAAAAATTACTATATTTTGTAGGAAAGTTGATACTTACTCGGAATTTAATAAAATT
>JAPYYQ010002537.1:0-22026 GCA_030522585.1 Anagyrus pseudococci
TTGTTGATCTGCTTGCAATTAAAGCGGATTAGTTTCTGTTCTCGCCAAATTGACGTTGATTTTTATGTTGCCTTGTATTTATTTTAATGACGCAGATATCCGGCATTTACATATAATATAGTTTATAAAATAATAAGAAATATTCATGTATGATAAATATAATAAACTATAAACATTTATATTCTTGTTTTTCACTTGTAGTGCACCTTTGAAATAATTACAAACAACTTTTTTGGAAAACATTAGTATATTTATTAACAACTCAAAGACAAGTTACTTTTTCAGAATAATATTATGTACATTATATATTTACAAAAAAAACATGAGACACTAATGAATAAACATGATGAAAAAAAAAAATATTTTGATCGTCTGAAAATACTGTCTGTATAAATATTTAAATACAATTTTATGCTGGGGGATAAAAATACTGCAGATCATAAGCATTACACGAGTTAGAAAGCTGAAGTACTGTGGCTTAAAATCAAAAGTTGTACTTCTTGGGCTTGGGCAGTAGCAAAAAATACATAAAAACTTAAAGTAAAATTCACAATCAATCGTCATCTAAGTGTAATTTAATCGTTTGATTAGCGAATTCTTTTTCTGAGAGCATGTGCCATCGATATCCTAATATTTTCGAAACTTCTCTTTCAGTTTTTTCGTAATCATTACAAGTATCTTTGATCCACTTGTAGTGTTCTGCAGACCAGTCGCTGATATTCAACCAATCTGCGTCGCATTTTTTCAAAATAACATTTCGTCGGACATATAAACAGCGTAACGATTTTGCCGTAGATACAATTTCTAACAGTGTAGCAGTCGAAATTTTATCGCGTATCATCTGTGAAAAAAGCATAAAAAGGCTAAGTAATTTTTCTATTAGAATTTTAAAGCAATTGGAACCACAAGAAAGGAGAAAATAAAAAAAAAGAACATATTAATGTTAATGTATCATTGGAAGATCAGTCTTGATAATCACAGCCATAAAACTTACAGAATAGATTTTAGTATACAGAATAGTTAACAGAAATAACTACACATATAAAAAACTCTAGGAATTCTAAAAGCACCATCAAGTTTTTTGTTAGTATGTCATATACATATAAAAGAAATATATTAATAACAAAAAGTACATTTCGAGTTAATTGAGGTATAAATATGCACTAGGAATTGAAAATTCTACCAATGTGTGAAGATTTGGGCATAATTTGCAGAATTTTACAATAACTTCATCTATCCTTTTTGAGAATACTTTATCTAAATAATATCTTGTCAATCCTTTTAAAGCATAAATGTGTAGCCATTTACCAAAATGTACAGCATGGCTCAAAATAATTGAAGCTGGTATCTAAATAAAAAATTTATAGTTTACAATCGAATCATAAAAAAAGAAATATTTTTTTAATTTATTTTATAAATACCTTTGTTTTTGGATTGTCAATGACTATGCTGTAGCAAGGTATTTCATTGTACTCATTGACATTAAATGGAAGTATTATATCAGTTGATTTGTTGCTTTCAATCTCAAAATGAACTTTTAAATTAGGATTGTTTAGTCTTGTTTTTTTCCATGTTGCATTTTTAAGCTAAAAAATTGTTAATGAAAATTTTTTATTATTTGTAAATGATTATTTCAATTAATAAATTTAATGTCTTACTATGTGAGTAGTGTCTTTAGGACTATAACGATTTTGAAATATATGAAGATGCTCCAATTTAGTGTAACCCAGCAGTTCTATCACATCTTCATGAAGATTTTGTGGGCTTATGACTAGAGTCTAAAAGAAAATGTTAAATTAATGCAAAATTAAACTTTAATTAAAATACTAGCTAAAAATAAATAATACTCACGTTTAAATTTAAGAAAACTCCAACATGCAAAAGAGGACAATGAGTTTTAGTTGTATTTATCAGTATTAACTTGGATAGTGTTTGTGTACAATTTGTACAAATATCATCCATTAAATGTAATGCTTCTGTACTATCAAGTAAGAGATCAATGAGTTCTAAACATTTTAAATTCTCAAGATTTTTCATCAGCCTCTTGAGTTCTTCAAGTAATTTTCCACCAGTTCCAAACAGTCTTACAGCATCAGGATTAGTTCTATTTGCCATATTACAAGGAAAGGTAAATTTCAATCTACGGATATTGGTACCAACACCTGCAACCGTTGTGTTATCTGATCCTTGCTTTTCAACGTACCACGATAACATATTCATAAATTCATAAAGATTGTGAAAATTCATCATGGGTTCAAAGACAAGACATTTGAAATTCTTTCCAACTTTGCTTAAACACATTGATGTTCTCATGTGATCCAAAACGTACTGCCATCCACTGTAGTAGTTAAATTTTCCTCTTGTAAGAGTAGTGTCCTCCAACACAAACGTTGACCAAACATAAGGCAGCTTAAATGCTCTGTACCAGTTTCGACACACAAGTGATGCATAGTATCGTTCTCTAATTGATAGATAAGAAAATATTTCTTCGAGTAGTATGTCAGGCAACTGGTCCCAATCGCTGTAGGTATTATTCTCTTTTTCCTCCTCAGTTTCCTCCTCGAAATCAATGTACAAAGCTGAAAAAGTCCAAAGTTATTATTAATAAATCCAGAAAGCTGCGAGCTTCTATTTTGCTTGAAATTAAATCTTGGATAAACATTTTATAAATAAACGTTATAATTTTAAAAGCAGTCAATTTGGGATTAATTAAAAAATACTTTGGCGTTGGTATATTTGCGCTTGACTCAGTAACATCTCGGCAAGTTTACGCATTTTGAGGAAATCAGGCCAATCGCGGCGATATATCGATAGATTTGAAAACAAAACTTGTTCCTCGAAAGAATTTCAGCCTTAGCGGGACATGACAACGGATGGGAGAAACAGTTAATTAAATCCCGAGGACAGGTGGAAGGGAGAATTCGTTTAAAGAACGAACGCTGCTCTCCGACGGGAGGGGACATAGCGCGCGCGTGTCCTCGGTGAGACAAAAGACGCGTAAAAACGTATAATTTTAGACCGAAATGGCCAGGTGCCGTTCGGAAAAAGCTCTCGAGTTATCGTGACGTAAAAGCTCGATCGGCCGGCTAGGTGAATTCCCCCCTGAGCCGAGGACGTCAAGACTCCAAAATCCCCCCTTGAATGACACATTACAGACGTGTTAGAGAGACAGAACGCCAAGTGGACAGAAGACACTCACCTCTCTCGTCCTCGTCGAGTTTCCAGCAGCCCTTGTTCATCTTGGTGCCGCAGGCGCCGGCGATCCCACGGCATTTGAACGTAGTCTGCGGGCCGGAGTTCTGCTGCTGCTGCTGCTGCCGCATGACGTAGCTGCCCGTGTCCGAGAGTGTGTGCGCAACATGCAGACGCTTGCAATGCTCGGCTAAAAATAAGCCCCGCACCGCTCCGGCCGAGAGCTGTATGGCTTGAGGTGCGTAAGAGACGAGCGAGGAATCGGCGGGGCTCATCCGCGCGGCTCACGGCGTGTCGCTGCCGCACCACCACACCACCGCTATGCGTGTTATAACGGTGATAGCCTCTCGCTTTTCATCGGGCGCGCAATCTGTACCGAGACACGCGCGCGCTCGCGTCTACCTTTACCTCTACCCCCCGGGGCCATTCGCCGAGAGAGTCCCTTTCGATCAATTTTCAATAACGCCAAGCAACCTCTTGGTCTATTGCCGATCTTCTTTGCCTAATGCCAAATTCCGAGTTTCTGCTCTCGTAATTGGAATTTTACCGATGATATGCTGATTTGCAACGTTTTTTTAAAGCTCTTCTTGGTTTTGGTAATATTGCTGTTTTTTTTTGATTTTGTAAAGTTTTTGGAATTTCGCAGTTTTCTCACGTAATGTGTGAGTTTCTTTGTGTACTCGTAATATCGTTAATTGTTGGAAGTTATTAGAGTTCGTAGAAAGTTTTTTGTTTCTATTCATGATATTTTTGCAAAAGTATAGCTATAATTATTTGGACGGTTAAATAAAAACGTAATTTTTGAAATATAATAATGAACAACTCTGCTTTGCCAACGTAAGGTAAGCCTCAAACGCTTGACAATATTGCTTGCGTTTTTCTTTGCCAAATCAGTTCAGTTCGGTTCAAGTTCGGTTCGGTTTCCGCTTATTTCATGTGTTCAAACTCAGATTTGAGCAATCTGATAAAGAAAAACGCAAGCAATAGTCGTCGATAGCGTACCATAGCCGAGGCCAACGCCAAATATTTCAGTCTTTGAGTTCCCGCTTTTTCGTAGTGGCGCAAGTGTGTAATATACATGTCTGCGGATCTGACGCACACTTACAAACATAACCTCAAGATGTAATGTTTCGGTTTTTATAAATTTTAAATTCAGATTCAATTTAACAATTGAAATAAAATTTATTTGTGTGAGCAAATCAACTATTTATGTAAAGATGGATAGAAACGAAGAAGATTGGGCTGTCGAGTGTTCGGATGATGAAAAATACGAAGTGGATCCAAAGGTATTGTTGTCATGCTAAATTTTGTCGCACATTGTTTTTGTGCCGGTTGTTCAGTGAAATTGTTTCTAATGGTTTATTTAACGAATTTACAGAACGGCTGGTCGCTCAAGCCTGAAGAAATAGTCTCTCTTATCGAAGGGCTGGAAAGGAACGACAGAGTGTTGGAGCTTGAATGGAAGTGTCCAGGTAGACGTGAACCATCTCCTGTTACAATGAATAATCACCAGCAGGATCTTCTAAATGAGTACAAGTAAATATATTTGTAGTTTATACAGTTTTAGTTAAATATGCATTTGCTTTTTTTAATTATGTTCGTTTAGTTATTGTGTAAATCTGAATAATAATTAATTATTCTAATTCTAGACCAAAAGAAAAATCAGATTTTGATTTCATGGACGAAATGGCTTCGCCAAGGTTACCAGTTAGAAGAGTTGGTGAAAGTACGCCAAAGGGCAGTGCAAAGAAAAAAACTGCTAGTTTTAACGGAGTTTTGTCAACAATGCTTCGTCATCGCAGATTAGAGCAGCAAGAAATCAATTCAAGTCCTAAGAAGTCAGAGCCAAACTCGCCTGGGATGAAATCATAACAGTACAAATGTTTAAGTGCAAGAACCTAAGTGAAGTGAAAAGTGATGGCACAGCTATTGAAACAATGTGGTAAAGACTGGGTAAATTTACCAGCTAACTTTTTTTTAATGCAAATATTATTTTTAGTCTTTTGTATAGTCTAGTAATCAAAAGTTAAGACTATAATTACCTGTAGAAGGTATCTGCGAATTATCCTCTGTGAGGATTACAGAGTAATAGTTAACTTTCTAGATTTAGTAAGTTCCTTAATCTAAAATATTTTATTTTACGAAAAAAAATATACTTATTTTATTGCAATAGATAACCTAATGAAACTGATTTTTTTTCCTTATTTTTTTTTTGTACAAACAAAAATTCAAATAGGCTAATAAAAAGTTTTGTGAACGAGACGATTATTCTACTGTAAAATAGGAAGTACATTTTAATGAAACGAAAACAGAGATGATAACAGTAATAAAAAAAAAGTAACATTAAATTAAGATAAAAATACATTATTCATCGAAAGAGCCTTGGCCGTTGCGTTCAGCTCGGCCCATGCAGGAAAATCCTGTATGTTATATACAAATGCGCCCCAGGTCGGAAATACCGTTATGACGACTAGAAGACCATAAACTGCTGGTCCACAACCGCCGATGCAGAGGCTCTTAACTGGCACGTTCCCCGTCACTGTAACAATTGCGTTGGGTGGCGTTCCAGCCGGGAATCGAAACGCGTACGAGCACATCATTGTCGTTGGTATCATTAGGTACAAGGGATGGATTCTTACTGAAACGCTCTGAAATCAATTTTCCTCGTTTAATTTTTATAAGAGTTCGTTCGTTTAATTTATTAAATATACAGAGTACCATTTGAGCAACGACAGGCAGCATGATGTTGGCCATTCCTATGTTGGAGGTGAACTCGGTGACGCAACCCACAAACGCGCAAACAACGCAGAGAACGAAAAAGGGCGAGTGGCCCTTGAGCGGAGCCAGACTTTCTCCTACTCTGGACGACAAGCCCGATTCGAGTCCTCCCTTCGATATGGCGAAACCACCGCCCAGCAGAAACATCAAGCTCCACGGCATGTTCTGCTCGATTACCGACCACGTGACTAAACCGTCCGATCTTAGTGTCGGTCTCTTGTTAGCTGAAATCGAAATTTTAACATTTTTTTACAAGTTTATTAATTTAATCGCGTGAACAAAAAAAAAATGAGTCTTGAACCTACCGTACTTGCTACATATGTTTAAGAAACTAAGCTCCTTGGGCACGATGAACATGAGGATTATAATGAATATTATCGGCGCGGAGTCTTTAATATCCCTGTAAAGCGAAGCGAAAAAAAAAGATTCGTGAATAAGGTAATCATGGCGTTGCGCCCAGGTAGTCGGGGCGTTATCTGATTTTATCGATAGAGCTATCGGTTCTCACACGGGCGATATAAGTTCTGCCCAGCCGGTGACGAATCCCGGCTTGCGCATCAGCCAGAGGATAACGGCGGCGCAGAACAGACAGGACACCGCGAACTCGTGCCAGCTCAGGCTTCCCAGATTGTCGTATTTTTCCTTAATGATCTGCGCGACATCGTAACCCTTCGATTTAGCGTAATAAAAAAAAAGGAAACATGCGAAATACAGGGAAAATAATTGAGACTGACCCTATTGGCGACCTTGATACCTTCTCTACTAATCGTGGCTTCTCTGTAATCCCGACTATTCGGCCTGAGAGTGCCGAAGTAAAAGATGAGAAAGTAGAGCCAGGTGAGGAAGTTGAGGAGCATGGCAGGGGGCGCAGCCCAAAGTAGCCAAGTGCCAAAGTCGATGCCCTCGGATTTCGGAAAGTTCGCCTCGAATATGCCCTTGAAGGTGAGATTGGTGCCGGTGCCGACGAGGGTCGCGGTACCGCCGAACGTCGAGGCGTACGCCGCGGCTAGCAGGTACGCCTTCGTTATTTTGGTCGGCTCGGGCTTCTTGTCCGGTCTAATTCTAGGCATGTACACCGTGCAGAAGCCCTCCTTTAGCGAGATAAAACGAAGCGGTTTGAGCTTGGCAACGAGAGGGTAGGGATGAGGCGTTTACCTTTTCGAGCTCGTTGAGCACTGCGAAGATTATGGGTACCATCATGGCGGTGCAGGCGGTGTTGGAGATCCACATCGAGAGGAAGGTCGTGACGGATAGGAGGCCGCCGAGCAGCCGGGTGTGACTGCAGCCGACTATTTTCATGACGCCGAGGGCGATGCGCAGGTGTAGGTTGCAGTGCTCGATCGCTATGGCGAGCATGAGGCCGCCGAGGAAGACCATTATCGTGTCGTTCATGTAGCAGGCGCAGGTCTCGGTGGTGCTCAGGACACCGAGGCAGGGGTAGAGGACCAGAGGTAGCAGGGCAGTTATAGCGAGGGGTAGGCACTCGGTTACCCAGTAAGCAGCCATCACCATTACGACGAACGCGCATCTTACCTCCACCTGCGTGCAACTCGTAGGACCCATTGTAGAATGGGAATGTTTTTTGTTTGTATCGATTTATCGGAAGGGAAAGATTACAAAGTGGTAGTAGGCGATTAAGAGTGGCAGGAGCAGGAGAGGCCAGGCCAGAGTGAACAAGGTCTTCCAGTACAATCGCAAGAAGAGCTGGGTCTTCCACGCGACAGATCTGTCGTCCCTGTTTTTGGAAAAGAAAAACAATTGTTAATGCGCAGCAAGATTCTATGTATATTTGGTTTATTTATGTCTTCTTTTTTTCCGCTGCACAACAACTGACAGTGTTTGGTTATCCATTAATCGGTGATTCAACGCTGAGCCGCTGCGCTGATTTGGGAACGACAACAAATGTAAGTGGTCGACGAAACTTTGATCGACAACCCGGCGAGCGTTAGGTCAGCGAGAAACTCGTGATTCCGATTGGAGGCATGTTTTTTTGGAGATTTTTTTTTAAGAATCGATTCGGTACTCGAACGTGAATATTATAAAACTGAACGACGTCGCGGTTCAATTTTGTTCGATGGGGACTCTTTGTTTACCGGCTCTTATTTACAAAAGTCAAAACAAAAATCGTCAGTAACCTTTAAATGCCTTTAAGATGCTTTTGAATTTGGCTACATATGTCGAAATCGTTCGTTTGCAAAAAAACATCAAGGCCGTGTGAACACAGTCTTGTTTTTTTTAAAAAAAATTATTCGATTTTCATTCACTGAATAAAAAATAAAAAAAAAATTAATTACGATGTTAGTTGAGTTTCTGCCTTACATTAAAAACATCAAATTTCCATCTTATATCTACCATCCCAAAATACCTACCCCTAAAATAAAAAAAAAAAAAGATAAAAGAAACATAAGCAACCTCGGGCTTTTTCGTGACTCGTCGTCATGATTAAAGCCCCCCGCGTCGTAAAAACCACAAAGCCCGCGAAAAAAAAGGAGCCGAAAAGAGAGAGAGAGGGTGCGGAAGACATCGCGTGATTCAGAGAGCCGCGCTGCATGACTCAATCCCGAACCCCCCCCCCCCCCTTGATTCGTCGCCCTTCCCTCCATATATCACGCACGCACATAGGATGAGAGGGGGGCGGGCGGGAATGGAAGAGGCGGATGAGCCATGGTTCCAAGAGCCGGCACTTTGCCATCCGTAGAGAGACGTTAATCGCTCGAGACGCGAAAGAGCGCCTCTTCAGTGAGTTTCGAGTGTTTGAAAGCAGCGCGTCTGAAAGGACGTTTCGAGGGAGGAAGCTTCTTGCCGTATATACGCGCGCGTTTCTCAGCCCCGGCACTCGCTTTACTTTTACATTCCCAGGAAGGAAAGGCATCCACCTGCCACGTTTCGTCGATTTCGTCTCTCGTTATTTTTTTTTTCGTTTTTTATTTTTTCTTTCAAACGAAATTTGAAACGTACTCTCCTCCCTTTTTTTGCACACGTTTCTCGGCTGGCAAATTGGAAACGCGAGAAGCGCTAAATGTCAACCCGGAGCTTTTTATTTATGGGCCCTCGCTGCGATAGAGAGCAGAAAGTTCCAGCTATACCGGGCGGGCGATGACACCCGAAACTTTTTTACGCGTTTGCCCATCGATTTTTTTCGCCCGGGCTTTTTCATTTCGTGGGCGCGTCGCGGCCCTTCTCTCTCTCTTTTTTTTATAACCGCTCCCGAAAACTTTTTCTCTTTGTGTATACAGCCGGGCGCGATAAGCACACGCACGCTGAGACACGCACGCGCGTCGGCGAGAGCGGGTGACGGTAAGGGGTGTTTCTTTGGAAAACGAGAGCCGTCGCATGGTCTACTTTTGCCAGCTGCGCGTATGAAAATTGCACCAACTTCCTTCGCGCAACAATGTTTCGGCGCAAAATAAAACTCCGAATTGTGTGCGGTGGGCTACGAGGGGGGGAGGCTGGCTTAGGGACGCGTATAATGTTTAAAAATGCAGTGTCGCCCGCCACGGGAAATCCCGAGCTTTAAGGTCCCTCGTAAATATCAATTCTTGCGTTTCTCCCCCCCTCCCTTTTTTTCTCTACATTGTAAACGCCCGGCTAAATCCTCTTTAAACAAAACTCTCGTGAATTTCAATTGTCGAGCCGGCGCAATCCCCGCGCGCGACAAACGCAAATCTATACATACGCAACGCCCGAGCAAACGAAAACAAGCGCGCTGAAAAACAAAAGTACAAAACGCATTTGTCCCTTTGTAAGCGCAAAAGCAATTGTTACAGCCGAGTTGCACAAATAAAAAACGTTGAAGGAAAAGAGAGAAAAAAAGAAAGAAAACGAGAGATGGGGAAGAGAGAGAGGAGGGAAAGGGATGGCAAAAAAAAAGGAAACGGTCATAGAGGCGAGTAAAGAGCGCGTACTGGCTCTTTGAAGAAGGCTCTCTCTCTCTTGCCGCGGGGCGTTAAAGGGGGTGGTGGTACGGCGAGCGGAGAAGGGGTGCGCGAGGGTGAGGTAGCGCGCGCGCGCATCGGGGCCGGGGCGGCGGTCGGTCTTCGAACCCCGTTCGGGGGCCGTTCTCTCTGTGCGCGCGCTCGCGACGCCGGCGCGAGTCAGCCGATGAGTATATAGCGCCTCCGCTGGCAGAGAGAGAGAAAGAGAGAGAGAGAGAGAGAGCGGCAAGCCGTTTTCCGGGGGACAGGCCGGCCCGCGCCGCAGTCTGCATTGCGCCACGCACGGGGCAGCCTCATCGTCGTCGTCGTCAGCCGCACGCCGCCAACATCTGATCTTCCCCCGACTGATTGTTCGCTTCGTCGACGACTCGATTTGATCATCTGCTTGGGTATATTGAACTACTAATTTTATCATTGTTTCGGGGATTCTTTTTTTTTAAGGAGGGAGATTTTTTTCTGTTTTGCTTTTTTATAAGGAGGAATTATTGTGGATGGAAGCGCAAGACTTGGGAATTACGTCTTTTGCTAGCTTAAATGGACCTAATTTAAACATAGCTCGAGTAAGCTTTTTTTAACGTACAATCGTGAAATATTCGAGGGATTTTATTAATTTTAGATCGAGCCATTCACCGGGCGCGCGCGCGCGGGCGCTTGATGAAATATCGATGAAATTATTATTTTAGTCGAGAAAGGGCGGGTAAGAGGGATCGGGGGGAGGGGTGAAGCCAGTGTTTATTTTTCCAGGCTACAAGGGCCGAGTACGTTGGCTTTTAAAATTAAATTTGTCCATTATTTCGGTAATGGCGGGCTAATGTAATTAACATCGTTGGCCTCTGTATAATTAACGTTTATTCAGCCGGTCCCGCGCTCCTCGATTATCCCGGCAAAGTTATTTACGTAATGAAAGTATTTTTGCTTTCTTTTACGGGATTATTAAGCCCAACGAACGATTAATAAAGTCGTTTCGCCTCGGCGTGTCTGAATTAGAATAAAAAATTGGGGGGACTAAATTACAAAGGCGAATTTTTAGTCGGTCTCGCGCGCGTTGCAAAATGTTAGATCCGTATCAATAATCGAGGCTATCACGAAAGCAAGAGCTTTGTCGGAGGTGAACTGCGTGAATTCGAGAGAAAAGAAAAAATAATTATAGTACAAGCCGGAGATTATTTATCGCTGCGGCCGAGCTCCCTATAAAGCCGTTCTTAGCCATCTAAGATCTATTATACTTGCATAAGCAATTCAAATGTTCCCTTATTAATTCGAAATTCATCGACGGAAGCGTTTAAAAGAGGAAAGAAAAAATAATAATTATCTTGCAAGGGTCTCGCTACTTTGGAATGATAATTTGCCCTTTGCCGATATATGAATATAAATTTCAGGATCGATCGTGAATAAAGTACAGGGCGCATTTGGAAAAGTTAAGAGGCGCGTGGATCAGAGGGGGAACGTCATAAACAAAGCCGGCGTCCTTAAGGTGTCGCTGTTAAAGCGAGCTGTACAACAGGGGGGAAAAGGCGCAGGAAAGAGCCGAGGCCGGAGGGGGATTTATGTAAGTGCGCCCGGGCGTCCCCCGCGGCGCGCATTGATTTGTTCTTACACCAGCCGAAGAGAGATTGATGTTTTTAAGCAGGCCGGATTTAGATCAATTATTCCATGAAAAAAAAAGTAAGAGAGAGAAAAAAAGGGATGAAACCGACCGAGAAGTAACGAGTTCGGAATTTCAATTTCCCCCTTCTTTTTTGTTCGCCGTGTAAGCGCCACTCGCACCCCATCGATTTTCCATTTCGTCCTTTTTCTCTCTCTCCCTTCGGTCTCCCCACCCCCGTTTTCGATTCGACAGAGAATAGGCAGCATATTCCGCGATCGGCATGAAAATCTATATGTATTGCCCTTATCCGAAAGTTACAAATGCCCCATCGCCGGCTCGTATCCCGATATAACGCAAGTTTTATTTTTTTTTTCTTTCAATGAGCCGAGAAAAATTCGAAATAGCCGTGCAACCGAATAGGGGGGGTGTTGAGGCTGTATGGGACCGCAAGCGGCGGGAAAATGCAATAACGAAAGTTCGGAAGAGCCGCGTCGCCTGCCGCGACTGGAATATAGAAAGTCGAGAATTGAGCGCGGGCGGTCCGTGCAGGGTATGTCGCCTGAAAAATGTTATTTGTTCGCTCTGTCTCTACGGAGACGCGCGAAGCAGTAAGTCTTTCTCAACCATCGGAATGTCTGCTAGACCCAGTGTAGGCGTGTGTCTTTCTCTCTCTTTCTCGAGATAAATGCTTAACAAGAAGAAGAAGAAAAGGTCGCGGAGTTCGTCCAAGTACGACAAGTGAAGAGCCAGTAGTCTCTCTCTCGTATAGGTTAGACAAATAATGAGAAAGTGATAAAACACCGCGGAAGAAGGGAGAGTAGAACGAGTTGGCTGGAAAGGGGGATGGTACAATAGCGAGTATAGAACGAGGCCCCGGTGAAAGTGCGAGGAGCCGAGAAAGTCAAACACGAAGGGAATATAAGTGGTGGAGATAGGTGGGTGGTGAGCAGGTTGGCGCGTGCGGGGTCTCTCGAGTCTCCGCCGCGAGAGAGGAAGCGGTGCTTCTCTCTCTCGAGGGGGGTTCCCCGGAGAGGGAGGTTCGGAGGCGCCGACGCGGAGAGCAGGACTCGTGCGGCGCATCGATTGTCCGCCTACTATCCTAGCGCGGGGTGGTGCGGAGTAGGAAGGGGTGCTTGGCAGGAGTGCAGCGCTCGGAGACAATGAGCTTGAGGGGGGAGATAGGACGACCGGACCGTACCAACACCGAGGCATGTGCGCTCGCTTTTGGCTATAGTAGCCCTCTCGCGTGAAGGGGCCCGAGGATATGCGCCAGGTGAAGGGGCTCGTGCGCTTTCACTGATATCGATTCCCCCCCCCCCCTCCCCCCGCTTTACGTCCACGCAATATCGCAATTGCACGGTTCGCCTGCGAAAATCAACCTGCTCGCTCTCTCTCTCGATTGCTTCCAAGAGCGCGTTGCGGGAGATGCCCTATCGTTGCCGTGTATCTTGGCCAAGAGAGCGAGGGCTATGGAATCTCGACGGCCGAGAGACGGATCGTCTTTGAAAGCGGACGCCTGTGTAATCCGACGCGCGGCTCTGAGCTATTCAATTTATCCGACAGCCAGGGGGGAGGGAGCCCTTGCTCTCCAACCCCTGAAGCTGCTGCCGCTACTACTGCTCGTATATACACAGAGAGAGAGAGAGGGCCGAGGGTATAGAATAGACACTTGCGCCCGGTACGCGCGCTCTTTCACGTGGATTACATCGCGTTAAGCGCTCGTTCGGTACACCTATACACAGCCTCTCACTCTCTCTCATCTCTTTCTCCCCCTTTTTTTTTTTGCCCGAACCTTTCACGCCTTTTGTGTGTGGATAGGCGAACGCCTTTTTCCCCAGCCTTTGAGTGGCCTTAACTTACAGCTCTTATTCTCCCTGACTTCGGCTAGACCGGAATTTCATCTTTTCTCTTTTTTTTCTCCTCGGGATTTTCTCATTTTACCGCGGCGAAGTGAGAGTATCGCTTTATTTGGGCCTCCTCCTCACTTTCTCTCTCTCTCTCGGTCTTTTATTTCGCGTTATCGCGGGGATATTTGGTGTCTCTCTCGAGAGCCGTATACCTTTGACGTTACGTAATGCCTTTTGGTCGCATTGATTTTTCAAGTCCTAATTTCGAGAATATTTTTCTTTTGCCTCTCCTCTTTTCTTTCGACCCTCTCTGCTCTTTTTATTTTTGTATTCGATTCTTATATCTGGTATTTTTTTTCTCTATTGCTGCACCGGAGCTTTTTATGATTAATGCCACGGTCTCGGTGTAAATCTCGAGATACACACGGGGAAGACGAGGGGGGGGGGGGTAAAAGAGCTGTAAGTAATGAAAATAGAAAATTGACATAGTAAAGTTGAAAAATCGATACATCGTTTGACGTCAAGAAATAACTACAGTCCGCGGAGGTTGTAATTTTTGCCCAGGCCTCTCTCTCTCTCTCTTGTGTAATTTTAAAACCAGCCAGCAAACGCCCCGCGCTCGTTTCGCAATTGGAACGAGAGAACATTTGCAGCCCGGCCCCACTGACGCATCGTTTATCGTTTGGATTTCATATGAGAGAACAAAAAGAAAAAAATAACAGATAAAGTTCGATTAGACCATCAGTCTTTATTATTCTTCGTTTTAGCTTATCGACTGCGTTACTCTCGCGTACACGAGCGATCTACGGCTGAAAATGTATTTTTACCTTTCGACGAGGAAGAAAAAAAAAAGGAACACGCGGTATAGTGATTGATGTTAAAAGGGCTATTCAAGGGTAAACCTAACAATCGAGTTTTATCTGATGATCTAACTGCTGAGTGACTGCTAAGGGGTGAATTTATACGACACTCGAGGAGGAAATGTTATGTGCAACGGTTGCCAGGAAACAGAAGGGGCCAAACACTGTCTTGTCTATCTTCCCCTCTCTCTCTCTCTCCCTTTCCGTCTCTTTCTCGAGAAAATTCCTTTTGCCCAGGGAGAGCTTTGCCGCAAATACCTTTTTACCTTTGCTCCCTTATCCGCCTCCCCTGACCCTGGTGGCTCGTAGAGCTATATACACCGCCCACATCTTTCCAATCTGACTTTGGACGTAAAACCGTAACTACTGTCTTGACTTCATTTATAAAACAGTTGAAAAAAATAACCAAGGGACAAAGGATCAAGATTTTTAAATTCGTTTTTACAATTCTTTTTATCGGATGTATATACTATATTATTCGTTCGATTATGCGCATAATATATGTATACATCTGAAAAAAATATGCACGACGTAACGCGGTGTACATAAGCTTGGCAAACAAGCAAACAAACAAACAAAAAAAAAAGGACGTCACATGCTCGACCAGCCAGCCAAATTATTCCATTTGAATAAGTAAAACTTGCATTCGCTTAATTAAAGCGCAAAAGCGTTTTTTCGCTCGCTCGCTCGTCGCAGAGGGCACGGGGGGGGGGGGGAGGGCGAGATTAACTTATTACATTTCACATCTGCAGTTGAAGCGCTTCCCCGGAGCTTGCCTTTCCATCAGAGATAATAAAAAAAAAAACGAAAACAAGAAATAAAGAAAGCTCGAGCGAACAACAAAGCTTTGAAATACACCGGGACGACCGGTCGCGCTGGGAGTTTTAATAATTCAAAAACAATACGCAGAGGCTTGATGTGCCAAAGTTTATCACGAGATTAAACAACGTTATATTGTACGCGGCCATAAAAGCCAGTAGCTCCTCGTCGAACGAGCCAAACAAACAAAATCCTAGAGCTTGCGTCCGAGGAGCTCTAATACCGTGAAGCTTAAAATAATAATGAGAGGAGGGATGAACAAGGCTTGGGGGGTGGAAGAAAGTAAAGGAGAATGGGATGGCTGAAAGTTCGGTCTCTCGTCAGCTAATTAATCTTTCTTGCTTTTCGCCCACCGGCTGTGTGTGTGTGTACGGCGCGGACTTGGGATGGCCAGGAGAATGTGGGGCAGAGCAAACATGGCGGCGGTGACCCTGCTCCTGCTGCTTGGCTGGATCTGCATCTTCGCAAGGGCCGAGGGTGAGTGCACTTATCATCAACTTTCCCACTGGCGCGCGACCCGCGTACACCCACTCCCCTCCCCCCCCCCATTGCCCCTACTGCTTTCTCTCTGTACACATACGTACAGGTCTCTGCCGAGCGCGCAAGCTTTGTTTAGACGTTCACCCGAGAGCTTTCGCGCGCAAGCTTTCTCTCTCTCTCTCTCTAGTGCGGTTATTTTGTTCTGCCCTGGGATTACTGTTTTCGCGCGGATTGCTTTGCAGCAGGGCTGCAGCTAAAACACACTGAAATCTTACACTCCCCGACTTTCTCGGTTTTATCGCGGTTACTTTCCCACTCTCTCTCTCTCGCGCTTTCGGGGCTTTTTTTACTTTCTCGCTCTTTCCTTCACCCCACCATCCTCGTTTTTTTTTACAACTTTGGAAAAGCCGTTGGCAACTCACTTTGACAACGGATATGAAAACTTTGAAATTCTGGAAAAATGTTTTGCTTCTCGCAAATAAACGCGCTTATTTTTTCTGCTGATAAATCTGGATTTTATTAAAGAGGCGCATTTAAAAAAATTTCGGATTTTCCCGAATTTCAAATGTTTTATTAAGCTTCGCCCTCCCCCCTCTTCCGCCCATCCGCTTCGCCTTACCCGTCAGTTATTTTTATTTACATCGAATATTATTTTCAATTTAAATAATACAATTTATATCCCGGCGCAAAACGGCTATAAAAATAACCATTCCGATTACAATCCCAATATCGCGATTTTACCTCGGTATCTCGCTTTGATGATATATCCTGCATGAAAATCCCGTATACGGAGTTAAGCCCAAATAAATTTAAAAGAATCCCAATAAAAAAAAGGCGAAAAAAATCCGTGCCCAGGGCAAAAAGAAAAATCATGCCGGTGTTGCTAGCCAGAGTATGTGCCTGTAACATCAAACCCGAGCGAATCACTTGCTCGCGAGCTTTCCCTCTCGCTCCGGGTCTCCATCAAAAGCAAGCAGGTTCGGAGGCGGTAGTCACTTATTACCTCCCGCGAGCGTAAAATAATATTTCACAAAGCTAGCCCGCGCGCTAGGAGCAGAAGAAGGAGGAGGAGTGGGAGGACGGCTGCTTATGCAAATAGGAGCGCGGCGGTGGGGACGAAAGGAGGCCGACGAACATGCAAAACAGCTCGGGGCGCGAAAGAGGGAGGAGTAAAGCTCGGGGAAATTAATTAAATGAGCGGGCTTTCGAAAATGCACCGGCCCCGCGCGTGGTATATATACGGCGAGAGAGGGAGAGAGAGAGGCTCGCGACGAGGCGCATTAATCTCGCGAAGCCCCTTTTCAGCGAATACGCCGGTGTATACAAGCGCGACACCCACACACACACAGACACACCTGTGCACACTGTCAGAGAGAGAAAGCTCTAGCTAGTTCATTTCGGCTCTCGTGTCGCTGGAAAACGGGGACACGCGAGCGGTAGCGATGTGGCTATATTAAAAACGACCGCGAGCCTACGTGGGCCAAGATTATACCGCGGGGGGGGGGGGGGGGGGGGGTGCTTGCCCCCCCCCTGATGAGAAAGCCAAGTGTAGAGAGAGAGAGAGAGAGAGAGAGAACCGGAGAAAGAGAGGGACACAGAGCTATTGTTCCAGCGGAATGAATGCTATCTGATCGCTGGCTCTCTCTCTCGCTTGTATATCTACTTGCTTCCCTGTCTCTATCTCCCCGGAGTAACTCGACTACTCCCACCCCGTGAAAACTTGTCGCGGTTCACTACGGAGCTTTCCCTTGCTTTATAATACAGATATACCTTCCTGAGGGGTGCTCGACTACTGAAATTCCTGTACTTTCTTTTTTCTCCTCAACCCCCGCTCTTTCGCCGAGCTAATTGGACAACAAGCGGCAAAGAAACGCAGCGCTCGAGGGCTTATACAGCCAATAGGCTCTCGGATAAAGTTGCATTATTAAATTTGGCCCTGCCCCTAGAGCGACTCCCCCTCCTCACTCACGACGCGGGGTCGAGCGCCTCGGCGAGAGAGAGAGAGAGAGTACTCGGCCGTAAGCGCGAGTCGTCACTCGAGCACGCTCTTTTTCTATGCACACACGGCCGTTGCAGGTGCTCGAAGTGGCCCGAGCAAGCAGGCCCGGGGCAACAATCCGGACAGCCAGGACGCCCAGGCGATCCTCGACAAAGCAACCAGATGGCTCTGGAGCATACGCGACAAGGAGGCAGGCTGGGGCAACGACACCCAGCGAGTACTACTCGCTCTGAGGCTCGCCAATCTATCTCGAGATGACAACGTACCGGCCCCGGCGGGACTCGATATGCGGCTCAGCGGCAAGCAGATGGAACTCGAGATCGTCATGCTTTTATGGAGGTAAACCTTTGAGCATTCTCCTTTCTTTATTTATTTTTTTTTTCTTGGAGAGGACTTCTTTTTTTTCAAGTAGAGGTGATTCGCGTACTGAGGTCTCCTTGTTATTTGAATTATGGTTATTGTCCTTGCCTCCTTTTTCTACCACTTCTTCTTTTTATTTGTAAGCATCGCGAAGGGTAGAAGTCTTTGTAAGCCGCGTGGAATACACAGCGATTTGGGAGGGAGGCGATTTCAACATTCGAAGGTTTCATCCCATCCTTCGTGGCCTATTCAAATTTTAAATGTAACAACTTGACCTCTCAAATCGCGCCTGCTTTCAAGCCTTGGAGAATAGCGGCCGAGTAGCCATTTTTCGCTGTAGCTTGACTATGCATACAAGCGATACAATGCGAAATTACCAGGGATCCGGCCTAATTTTCCAACATTGTGTGTCTTCTCCGAAATAAAAAAAAATATACCGAAATTCCGAACACACACACTTACACGGCTCTATAACCGATGAAATTGCGTCCCTTCAATTAATCTCTTTCTCTTTTCCCTTTGCACAGAAACAATTGAATTTCATGATTCTTTTTTTTTTATTAAAAAAAATATACCCTTTAACGAGATAGAAAAAAAAACGGCGAAAAATAAAAGAGGAACAATTCAATTTGAATATAATCAAGCCCTCAGAGTCCGCATACTACACGCGCGCGCGCGCGCGCGAGAAAGAGAGTGATGTAACGCACACCGTCCGACCAAACTCGTGCTTGTTTCACTGCAGCATTTTCGCCCGACGCATATGTGCGCCGTCCGCGTGCCTGGGGTGCCGAGTTAATTAACTTTCTCTTACTCGCGTGCGTCTCTCGTTTAATTTTTAATTTACCAAGCGTCAAAATAAATTTTTACGTCCGAAGCAGTGCTCCTCCATAAATCTCCCGAGGCGAGCTTCTTCAAATTAAAATATGAAATTCCACCGACTTGCGCTCTCTGCTGCTGCGCTCCCTCTACGAGGACATAGGGGAGGGTAGGGAGGGGGCAAGTCTACACTCGAAGGCTCTCCCGAGGCAAAAAATTCCTCGGAAAAACTCTCTCTACGCTCGGATACGCGCACGTATAGATATACATCTAGACATTTCGCGGAACGTCGCTGGAGGAGTGATCCTCGTATGGCCCCGCTTATCGGGCTTATATTCGTATAAGAAAAGCCTCGGGGAGTCTGGCGGCGTAGGCGACTAGAGCCCCCCGCAGGAGGAGCAGCAGCGAGAGGGACGATATCGATCACCCTCGCGGCCCTCTCGGGGGTGCACTATACTCGGCAGCTCTCCGGGCCGCCTACATAACGAGCCAGCCCTACTCTCTCGTGCCCTCCCTTATCCCCCCCCTTGTTCTTCTACCCCTGCCACAGACACAGAGAGATGGGTAGCCTGCCGATGCGACTGGCCCGCTACGCCCTTGCCCTCAACGCCATGTGCATGGACCCCCGTCAGTTCCACGGTCACGATCTCATCGGCGTGCTGCAGCATCACGAGCCCCTCACCGATTACGAGTTCGCCCTTACGGCCCTCGCAGCCTGCAATGCACAGGCTCATATGCGCAAGAGGCACATGCGACGACTCCTCGACATCACCCACGCCGCTCAGAATCATAACACTGGTGAGTATATTGCCGTGTCTTATACATGCTTGGCCTGATTTCTCATCGATGAGCCTCTGCGACTGACTTTTTCCTCTTTTTCTTTTCCTTGCCGATGTCGAGCGCGAACGCGGTTAGTTATTTCAAATGAATGTCGATGCTTGTATTGTGTAACGTTTGAAAATTGAAAACAATATACTTTTAATTGTCTTGTAATGCTCGCGTTACGTAACGTTGACTTGTCGAAACGAACAATAAAAACGAGAGAGAATAAAAAGAGTCGTCCGCTCTGAATTTCTTCGTTTCATTATGTATCAGACAACTTACGTAATTGAACGAAATAGCAAATTAAATTAATGAACGAGTTTTCAAATTAATTGCAAAAAAGAGTCGTTGGGTAATGTCGTTGAAGCTCGCGCGCGCCCCCATGTAATTATCCGGAAAAGTGATAAATAAGTCGTAAATTAACTAATTGCTCCGAGAGAGAGACGCGCGCGCGCGCACGAGCTGCTGGAGAATGGATAGAGATTAATCGTCGCCGATAAAATGGGTCAGATTTATCAACGAACTTTAACGCTAAAATAATGGGGTCAAGGTTCGTTATCCTTTTTCAAGGATAAACGATCGAGAGCCGTTTAATATTTATGCATCCGAGCTGTAGGGACACGCGTTGCTTTTGCGCGAACGAGAAAGAGACGCGCGCTCACGGGCATGTGGATATTGAGATTTTGGCCAAGAGCCAAAATATTTTTATGACCCGAACGCGCGCGCCGCTTTCTCTCCGGCTTCTCGACGCGGAAAGCGAGCTCGAGTTTAATCTAAATTTCGAACGCCAATATTGAACGACAAAACAATCGTTATAACGCTTTTCTTTTCCTATATCCCCTTTTTTATATAGCCGACTCCCGCGCTTCTGCGTATAAAACGCTCGACCGGATTTATAGCTCTCTTCGAAAAAAACTTGCCTTTCTCAAAAAAATAATATAAAAAACCCCTAAAATCCTTTAAAAAAACAAAAAAAAAACATTATTGCTGGACAGAAACGGTGGCGATGGGGATAATGACGCTGCGCTGCATCGTCCAGGACCACCGTCACCGCAACCTCCAGCACTTCTTGCGCAAGCCCTCGCTGAGCCTGGCCCAGCGCCAGCAGCGCGACGGCAGCTTCGGCACATTGCGCGCCACCGCCGCTGCTATGCAGGCCCTCGAGGAGTCGGAGAACGAGCCCCTGGCCAATTGGAATCGCTCGGCCGCTCTGGGCTGGCTGGAAGCTCAGCAGCGGCCGGACGGCTCGTTCGACGCCGACGTACCGGCCACGGCGGAGGTCGTCCTCGGACTCGCCGCCCGCAAGATCGCGAGCATCCGCGTGCTCGACTGCGGCCAGGGCCTCACCGACAGTCCCCCGCCGCGGATCGCCGTTGACAGCGGTATGCGTCGCTCTTTTCTGGAATACTTGGATAGAGCTCGCGTTTGATCTTTGACGTACTTCTCAGCCGGCGAGACTTCCCAGCCGTCGAGCCGAGAGAGCCTGCCGACTTCCCCGGTGCTCCCAACAGCAGGCAGCCAGAGCAGTCTTAGCAGCAGCAGTGTGAGTGAGAGTAGCAGCGCAAGCACCAGCGTCGGCGTTAGCAGCAGCAGCGTAGCAACGACGCTCGAGGAGGAGTCGACGCTCGCGAGCGCGTACATAATCGGCGGCCCCCAGGCGCCGATAGTCAACGTCACCTACACCCTCTGGGTCGGCAGCGACGTCAAGGAGATCTACAACCTCACCATAAGCGCCCCGAAGAACGAGACGTTCTACGAGGTGATGGTCCTCGCGGCTCAGCGCTCGCCGCGCTTCCAGTTCTCGGCGTACGAGTGGCCGAACGGCCACTACGTCCACACGCTCGCCGGATTCAAGGAGGAGCCCATGTCCTACCACTACTGGCTGCTTTACAGGCTGCCAACGGCGCCGGAGCCGACGTCGCCACCCGGCAATACCCTCGTCGCTCCCGGAGGTTCAACTTTTTTTCATTCAAAGCTCATTCTCTCTTTCTCTATTTGTTATCTGCCTCTCGGTTATTTCATTTTTCATTCGTTGCTTTATTTCTGTTTGTCCACAGGGGTTGACGATCTGCAGATCAGCAACGGCGAGCATTATCTATTCTGGTACAAAAAGCTCTAAAAGCTTCGATGGAGCTTACAGAATGACGGCTACGGACACGCGGTTATACAAACACACACAAGGAGATTTGGTAAAAACGAGGAGTCGAGCTGGATGGATGGATGTTTATGTAAACAATAATGAACACGGAAGGTGACAGAAGAAATAGGATGTAAGCGAGTGAGATGCAACGACGATAATAAATAAAACGAGAGAATTTAAGGGGATACAGTAATACCTGTGCGAAACGAGGATGCGCGACGAGCGATATACATAAATTATATAGTACATTTTATTGCAATTACGTATGCGTACACATATATGTATTGTGATTCGATTGCGTATGCGTATATATACATATGTGTGTGTATGTATGTATGTATGCGCGTATAAACCATATACATATTATATATATATATATATATATATATA
>JAPYYQ010002538.1:0-17950 GCA_030522585.1 Anagyrus pseudococci
TTACTACACATTCGTACGTAATTAATACGAGTGCGCTAGTAAATTACCTTCAAAAATTTACTTCAAGATTTTACAAACCCTTTTGTAAAATTTTACAGCAACTATTGTAATGTTAACAAAATATGTTGTTATTTACCAACCGCAGTAGTAAAATATTTTACGAAACACAATTGTAAAATAACTGCGCTACACCTAGGTCGGATTATTTCCAATACGGAACGTAGTGAAATTACAAGCTAATTCGTAACGTTACTTAAATTTTGTAAAATGACTACGTTTGATACAGTCATTTTTACCAACCTTATAGTAAAACTACAAAAAGATTTTTTACAGTGTATTTCGAATTTTAAGTTTGCTGATTAAAGCCATAGACCGTCGCGGCAGTCGCGTGCACCTGGAAGCAATTTTAATTTCATAATTAAACATACAGCGAGAAAGAGAGTGAGAGAGAGAGAGAGAGAGAGAGAGAGTTCAATTTACGCTGGACGCACTTGGGACTGCTCCCCGGGATTTCGCGAAAATTAATAATAGAAACGGATCGTACATCGTGGCGAACGAGATTTCTCTCTCTCATATTCTTTTTTTTTTCTCTCTCTCTCTCTCTCTTCTCAAGCCGACGGCTGTGCTCTCTCTCGTCTATCCGACCTTCATTTTTTAACTCGATTAATGCGGCCGAATGGCAAAGCAGCAGCGGCAACGGGAGCGTCGGCGGCGCACGTGAGACGCATTCCTCGGAATTCGCATCTATCGGCCGGACCTTCGTCAAGGGAGGAGCCGAGTCGGAGGGGGAGTAGAGAGTCAAGGCTCCGAGACGCATTAATGACTGCGGTCTGCGCTGCGTCATCCGCAGCCGCGCCGCGTGATTTTGGCCATTTGTTTATCGGCTCCTCGCAGACACGTTCAACGGGATAGTGTAGTCTAGGGGGGAGACCTTGGGGGATATACTCCCTGTATACGAGCGAGCGAGAGAGAGAAGGCGATGCGCGAATAGTTGGACCTAGACGTCGGGATACCTCAAAGCCGACGACCTGAGCTCGCGCGCGCCTCTCTCTCCGCCCGAATATACTCTGGGGCCGCGCGCGCTCTCGTAAATAAGTTTCATTTATATTTCGGACCCTCGCATCAAGACAGAGAAAGAGAGAGAGAAAGATTGAGCTCTGAATTACGAATGGGCACGCGGTTCTTGGTAACGCGCTTGCAACACGCCGTCCCTCCAGGCATTGTTGCGACTTTATTTTGTAGATGAAAAAAAAGGAGTAAAGGCGAGTGGATGAAAGTTTCATGCTTTACATGTGAAATTAGAAAAGTATTTTTTTTTTGGTTTTAGAAAAAAAAGTGTAGGAACGCGGCTTTATTAACGAATGTAATAACGGTATTTGGAAATTTGTAACATCGGGTCGGGAGCGCAAGATCGTCTGCAAAATGGCCGATGGAGGGAGGCCCGCGCGCGCAATCGCTTTCGGAGAAAACGGTATCGATTAAGAAAAGGGTCGCGAGAACGGCGCTATCCTAGACACGAAGGATGAAGAGATTCTTCGGGGGCTACGACGAGTTAGTTGTGCAAAAACAATTTGCACGCATTTTGTCATTTTTTAAATTAGACAAAATTTTGACTTTATAAAAATAAAAAAGTAGTTCAAATTTTTTATTATTCTTTTCTTCCCGAGTCTTATTGCAGTTCACTTCCATTATTTTAAAATACGTCAAATGAAGAATAGAAATATTTAATCCTGTCTAAAGTGAATAGTCATAATATATTTAAAAAAAATGGAAACCAAGTTCACGTTTAAGATAACCGACCTCGTGCTCTGATTAAAATTACTCTGTTTAGCAGTCTCATTTCACTCTTGGCCATCAAATTTTCAGCGTTTAATAACCAGAGTATTTTAATGCACACTGTCTGTGAAAACTACGATGTTCCAAGATATTATTATAATTATATTATTATTATTTTATAAAATACGCTCTATCGGAGAATAGCCATCAAAATACACTGGAAAAATCATACACAAAATTCCCATGATAAAAAAAATATCTGGAATGTAAATTAGAACAAAAGCAATTCCAATAATTAAACGTTCGAAAGCTGTGTGTGTGTGTCTAAACAAAGTAAATGCTCTGGAGAGTTACGAATAGCTATATAGACTATCGTGGAGAAGCCAACAACACTTTGGGTCCATCGAATCCCCTAATTGATATCGGCTTCTCCAGTCCATGCGCATCATCAAGCAGCGCGTTCTCTCGTGAACGGACCTCGGGGGCAGAGAGATAGAGAGCAAGAGAGTGGCCGAGAGGAGCGTCCGAGACGCCAAGGAGGGAGGAGCAGAAGGAGACTGGAGGAGGGGGTGGAGACGAAGGGCCCGATTTATCGCGAGCACGTATATCTCCCCTCTCGACTGCGCTCTCCGCTCGCGCGCGCGCCTGTAATTAGGCCATTGCCGCGCGCGGCGCTTATCGTTCTGCGGCTTGGCTGCCCTCACCCCCCACCCCCTCCTCGCTTGCGCTCCGAAAAGAAATTCGAAAGGGCGGCGCTGAAGAGAGAGAGACAGAGAGTCGATGAATCTCGTAGGCTGCAGCCCTGTCGCGTTGGCAAACGTAAATAACGCGCTGCTTGTCAGGGATAATCCTTTGAGGCCGAAAACTCGTAGTGCGTGTGTTGTGTGTCAGTGGCTTCTTTAGCCGGAGAGTATATGCGCATCGTATAATCCAGCACGTCTTGTTGGGCCTGATAAGCGAAGGCATTATGTTCAACCGGCATCAAGTGGCTGTTTTCGTAAGCGACTCGTAACGTACTTACGTGCCCGAGTGTGTGTGCGAGAGATGCAATCTAGCGAAACGAGAGGAAAAAAATGGAGTTTGGTGTAAGGGGAAGAGAATAAAAAAAAAAGAGAGCGAATAGGAAGGCAGGCAGGAGCTGGCGGGGCAAGAGAAATTAGAAATGAAACGGCGGCTGGGGCAAAAAGATGAGGAGCCGTAGGAGGTGGAGAAGGCGCTAATGAGGAGCGAAGCGGAGAGCGAGGTCGCGCTCGACGTAGGCGGCCAGAGAGTCTACGTCCGTTGGTAGTTGTGCGCTGGTGGTAGTACGGCTCGAGTGGTGGGGGAGTCAGCGAGGAATGCAAAAAGAAGAAGAAGAAGAGAGCTAGCCGCGATCGGCTCTCTCTCTCTCTCTCTCTCTCTTTCTCGCGTTGTAATATGCGCCGGCAGCAGCAGCAGCTCGGTTTCGCGCCCGCGCGGCCCCGTCACGACGCGCTAACGACCGTGAGATATGCCGATGACGAGGCTACATCGAGCCCCCCTCTCTCTCTCTCTTTCTGCCTCTCGTTCTCGCCTTTGGCTTCCTTTTCGCGGCTGAAGAAAACACCGAGAGATGAGGGAGAGAGGGAAGGCGACTGCATGAATGGGAAACGCGTTTCAATCGCGTGCCAGCACTGATGCTGCCGCAGACGGGATGAATCATTTTCGGCGATGAGCGGGGATGCAGGCGCTCCGGCAGCAGTGTAGGGACGTGTCCGGCGCAACACGTTGCTCTTCTCCTCTACGTACTCGATTATAAGCTCGTCGATTATGATGAGCAGCCTTGTCGACTAGTATGTACTCTCTTCGCGCGCCGCTTCAATTTTACTGGAATTTTCTTATTAACAATTGACTTTTAATCAACAAATACATGTGTTTTCGCTTAGTTTGATTTGCAATAAAATAAAAAAAAATAGGCGTACGTTAAAAAAGTTCGCTGATTCGTCAACTGCATCGATCGTGAGAGGCTCCATTTCGCCGAATCGATTACGAAAAAGTCCCAACGAATCAATCACTGCAGGCCCCCTCCCTCTCAAGACCTCCTCGTTATTTTTCCCTCGCGTATACATATTAATTAAGATTTGTTCCTTCTGCCCCTCTCGGCGCTCTCGGATCGACAAAGGGCGGAATGCCGATTTCCAATGGCCCGTAGCAATTTGTCAGAGTCCGGCGGTCGGATGATCGAGCGACTACAGCGCCGAGCTGGATATGTCATTAAAAGCACGTACGTATCCGTGTAACGAAAAGTCAGCTAATCCGAGGCGCAGCTCTCGAAAGCCTCTTGCGCGCGCTACCTCAAGCATCTGTGTGTGTAGAGCGAGGTCCGTGTGCGGGAGGCCGGTCCTCTCGCGGGGAGTCGCAGGTGGATTTAGCTCTGCGCAGGCGTGGCAGGTGAATGGATTTCCGAGAATCGCATCGCGGTCGCGCTACACACCGGAGAGAGAGAGAGAGAGCTGCGTGCGTGCGTGTGTTTGTCGGGGAAGATGCGCGCTGGCGATATGGGGATCGAGGATAGAGATGCTAATAAAACCGAGGGGGACGATAAAGCGATTTCTTCGTGCTTTTTTTCTCCTCCTCCTTTTCTCCTCCACCTCCTGCGTTTGCCGTACGCGCGCGCGAGCACACACACACACAGCTCTCCTAAAAGCGGTGTCTTGTGTTTTCGTTTCTTGGTTTCTTCGTTTTCTTGTTTTTTTTTCTTCTTCCTCCCTCCCTGCCTCTTGCTCTTTCTCTCAATCGCGTCGCGAGGTCGGAATGCGGCTCTCGGATTCTCTTGGTCGGCGTATTGAATTATCGGAGTTAAACGAATTCATTCGCCGGGGCCTGATCCGATTAATCTTGACTCTCTTGGAAAGGTCACCTTTGTCGTTTGCTAAACGTACACTGCAGTTGCCAGTTGGATCCGTATGTGTATATTAATATATACGTAGGCTCTTTGCCACTGTCGCCGATGTCTCTTCTCGAAATTTTCTCTGGGCACGTACGTTATTATAAGCTGCTTTCGAGATAAGATTGTTGCGTTGTTGTATTATGTCTATCATCAAGATTTTACGCCTCGTGTTTTCGGCGATTTTTATTGTCGTATTATTCGGCTGCGTATATTTATCGATTAATAATTGATATTTATTTAATGCCGACGTTATTCATTGCCTACGCTTCTCTTCGAAATTTAATTTTAGTACACGCCTGTTAAGAAGCGGCTTTCATGTTTCGCATTTTCAAATGTCATAAAGTAACCTCAAAATTACTCTTATCTCGGATCTACACTAGTCGTAAAACGTATTTATTTTACGTATATTCACGTTATGAATTACGGCGCTGCCTTTCGTAATAAATTAATCCTTAACTTTTTATTAATTTTTTTAAATTTCTTCGGATAAGATCACTCTACATGTTTAATTTTCCGTATAAACATTTCCAGCATGAAACGACTTTAATTACTTTGAATATTTCTCATTTTAATTAAATCTATATTTTCGTTTGTTACCAAACGCATCATAAAAAGTCCTTTACAAATCAAATCACCATCCAAACTTTAGCGGTTAGTACACAGAACACACAGGTTTACAGGACACTTCCACGGTCCCGCTTGAAAATCAAATCCAAGCCGATGCAAAGCGAACGAGCGTAAACTTGGTATTTCGCGCAACTGGCATACACAGAGGGCAAAATAGCTGCCAACGGCGCTACGCGCACATAAGCTGCAGCTCGTAAGCGAGGCACGTGCACATGCGACTGCCTCTGCGTCCCCCTTTCCCACCCTCTCCGTAGGTCGCGTGCGGTCGGGGACCGGCAGGAAAAACGAGAAGGAGCCTCCGCGGCACAAGGCAGACGAGATTCCTCGCGCTCCTCCGCTCCGCGGCCTCGATCTCCCGCTTACCACTATACTTGCCCACTGTATACTGCAGCAACTTTGCCGCGAGACTGCCACTTGGCTCGTCGTTCACGCGTGAAACGTCGCGAGGCTGTTGTTACCATTTCCCAAGTATGCGAGTGAAAGATTTGTTACAATTGACAACGTAACCCCTCCCCCCAATATTTCGTATTATCCATCTTTTTTTTTTCTTCAAAGTCAACGCTTCTTCCTCATTGGTTGGACAGAGAGAGAAGGCCGATAGTAGACGAGTCCGCTTATTTCCAGTCACCTGTTTTTCGAGTTTGCAATAAAACAAAATCCCCACCATCACCAGGATCGAGAACGAAAGAGCCAAGAGCGAGAAAGAGCGAGAGTCGATAATTTTTAATCTAAGCGCTAAAAAAAGATCGAACGCGATGACGGCATTTGCGTTCTCGTGAACAGTCGCCCCCTCCTCCTCCTCCTCCTCTCAACGGCGCGTCTCGCGTAAATCTTCTCGCGTTACGAGCACCTCAAAGAGGCTCCGACGAGTCTGGCCAGCCAAACTCTGCCACCCTCTCTCGCCTCCTCTTCCGAAATTTAGCCCCGAGGCCGGCATGGTCTGGCCTTGGCTGCTGCTGCTGCCGCTGCTGGCGGCGAGAAAAAGGCTGCCCCACGTACCCACACAGGTACGCGTACAGGACTAGGCCAAGAAACACTCACATAGAGAGGCAGGAATTAGCATATTATCGGGCGCGGATAAAAAGCGGGAAATAAAAATCGTGACCCGACGCTCTTTTTCGGCAAAGTTTGGCCCCTCTCGTTCCCCCCCCCCCTCTCCCTTCCCTCTCTTCTCCAGGTAGACGGATTTTTTGGCTACGCATAAAACGCGTTCATTCAGAGAAGCGCTTTTGTCCGAGACTAGGAGGAAGCCCGCGCTCTCTCTGGCTTCGCTAAGAACGAGATGGAGGAGAATAAAAAAGAGGAGCAGCAGCAGCAGCCTTTTGCTTTTCTTCAGGGCCCCGGATACCCGACGCT
Source organism: Anagyrus pseudococci (assembly GCA_030522585.1). NCBI lineage: Eukaryota > Metazoa > Arthropoda > Insecta > Hymenoptera > Encyrtidae > Anagyrus > Anagyrus pseudococci. Next base: position 6,668 of record JAPYYQ010002538.1, read on the forward strand.
GAATACAAAATTTGTTTACCAGCGCCAATGGTATTTACTACGCCTACCTATCGTCCGGCCTCCTCACTGCTGCTTTACCCTAACTATATTCGATTGAATTTACATTCGCCCCCCGAGAATGAGAAGGAAAGAGAGGGGAAATTTATTTAGCGATCCCGTAAAAATTTTACAGCTCGAATTCTTGCTGGCCCCGTTTAACGGCTGTTTCGCGCCTGGCATTCTTATTATTGTCGGCTGCCACTGCAAGCCGTTTTATTTTCTGGATATTAATTTCTCTTGCTTTGTGCCAGATGAAGTATACACTCCCCTCCCTCCTCTAACAATTTAAACGCGCGTCAGCGAAAAATTATTCCGACTTTATTTTCCGGTAGTAGATTGAGGTGATTCCTTGTGTTATTAAATCATTGTTGACACAATTATAAATAACAATCTTTTTTTTTTATTTTATAAGTGGGATCTATAAAAGAAAAAAGAAACAGCGATCCCAGGCAAACTATCCAACACCCGCTACGTAGTCGCCTATTACTAATGCTCAGTATAGCTAGAGTGGGGAATAAAAAAAAAAGACTGAAAACTATATCCATGAAAGTGCAGAGGAGGAGTGAGTGGAACGATCGGGCGCGACACGTGTGCCGGCGCGATAGATTCGCGGAACAAGTATGACGCATGGTTAGGGGCGTCATGACGCGAGTGCGCCCGAGCTCAGGAGCTCCAATTCCACGCGTCACTGCACATTCTCCAAGATAAAAGTTGCAGAGCCAAGTTGAGAACTGCCTTACGACGACTAATATTCTTTCCTCGCAAGCGCGTTCGTTAAATATTAAGCTCCCTCTCTCGTTGCACATGACCAGCTGCCCTCCACGTGCGCTCTCTCATCGTCTATTCAGTCCGTTTCCACGAACGCGAGACAGTTTCGCGAGGCTTTTCGGAAGTAGTAATTGAACGACCTAAACGATTCTTTCCTTTTTCCGTTCCGTTGTAGATTAGAGTTAGTTAATCGATGGAAAATAAAGGAAAGCAGCAGAATGATTTGCAAGCTCGCTAGGCTTATCTTCCAAAGAGCTAACCGTTATCCGACTTATCAACACTCTATATCTAACTCGTCCTTGTACTTTCTCTCTAAAAAAGCAAAAAAAGAAAAAGCCCCATAACTTATGGTAAAATCTCTTATAATTTAACGAAGCGAGATGGCTCAAAATTCCAAAGATCGACTGGAGAGAAGAAAACTAGAACTCGGCAAGCGCGCGCGGCGCCGTTTACCGTTGCCCATCCAATCGTCCAGGTCGTTCTCTATCTCGCTCGCTGCTTATGGATAGAGGGTGATTAGCCGCGACCAAGAGGAGACGGGCACACAACTCGCCAGCTCTTCATTCCTCAGGAATCTCATTCATTGAGAAAGAGAGAGAGAGAGCGTGCAGTGGCCTAGGATAAGGAGCAGGGGGGAGAGCTTATATCGATGCCGGAGTGGAACAGCGGTCAGGTATAGGCCGGACAGAGAGAAAGGCCTTTTAATGAAACATTTCCGCGCGCTCTCGCTTGTCTTTCTATCTCTCTTGCTTGGGCACACCGCGGTTCTTCTGCCTCCTGCGTCCTCCTTCTCCTCCTCCTTTGCTCATCGTTCTTCTTTGCCGTGCTCTTCTGGTTCCTCCTCTTCTTCTTCTTCTTCTTCTTTTTTGATGATCTGTGGGAGCGAGGAGGTTACTTTTTAACTCGTTATCTGGGTCATCGGCGCGACAGTCCGCAGAACTGTGGTAGGTCGTGGTGTGAGAACACTCCCGAAGCCGCCTCCATCGCTACTCGGCCCGCTCGAGTATTATTTTTCGTTCGGCTACCGCTCTTCTCTCTTTCTCTTTACAGACTATATTCAGGACGATCTTACGGTCTAAGCTATACGCGCACAACGGTTTAATTCAACGCGGTGCTCGTTTTGCATGAACTGCGAGAAACGCAGCTATTCCGTGTATGTCATTTTTTCATTAGTTTTTTCACTTTTATTTTTTCTTGCAAAATACGCTTTTTTATTTGATTTTTATTACAATCACTGCGCTCCAGCTATTGATCAATACACTTCGTAGCAATACTCGGTGATTTAAAAGCGCGGGGATGCGAGCGCGCGCAGCCTTGTGAATAAATGATTTAACAATTCCTACATTTTTTTTGTGTGTAATACAAGGCGCGTTCGAAATAAGCTTATGCGCTTAGTAGAACGCGTGTATCGTCGCTGCTGCACGTAACGCGCAGCGGAGCACTGCTAACGCAAACAAAAAATCAACAGGTCTGGAATCTCGTTTAAATAAAAGCCAAGAGTGTGAGAGAACCGTAGGGGGGAAAGGGTAGAGAAAAAAGCGTGGTAGCAGAGACACGACGTTGCTGAGAACTTGAGCAGCATACACGTACAATGTGTTCCTTCTGGAATTTCTCTGAATGAAGCGCCCAGTCGATCTACGCTCTATGTAGAATACCGAAAATGAATGAAGGAATGCAGTGCGTCGTGCCTGATAAATGTGGCAAAGAGAGAGAGAGAGAGAGAGAGAGAGAGAGAGAGAGAGAAAGAGATTGTTGCACTGCCGGAAGACACCTCTCCGCGCACATTCCAGACTAATCCCCCAAAAATTCCGTCTTCCGTTTGATTGCGCTGCCTGGCCAAGGGTTTGAAAAGAAAAAAAAAGAGAGGACGGCGAAAGGAGAGGAGAACCTGCGCGAAGTCGCGCGTCGTCGTCGTCGTCGTTCACCGCTTATCGCTCCCTCTCGTCCCACGTGTGCTTGTTATAAGCTAGTGAATGAATCGCTTTTTTCTCCTCCTCCTCAGGCCTCGTCAATTATCAAGCTACTTCTTTTCTTTTTTCTTGCCGATTGTTTGTCTCCTCGTCTATTCGCGTTCCACCCAACACTACCAGCCTACCGTATATATCGATTCGCAAATACGTAATTAGATAAACCAACGCGTTTGCGTGACTCATCGACGTGGAATTGTCGTATTCCGTGTGTGTGTGTGCGTACGACTGGCTATTTTCTAGGTGTACAATCGCGTTGCTAATAATATACTCGCCGGCAAGTAGTCTCGATAAGGAGAGGGGCCGATGAAAAAATCCAAGCTACAGACTTGGTTGACTTTTGTCTGCGCAACCGCAGCAGAAGCGCTAAAAAGCTACGCATAAAGATAGAAAAAGAGAGCGAGCGGAGGTGTCGGTAGTTTCGGAAGTTATATCGGCGTGTGCCACTTCCTTATCGCGCGCCCGCCTGTCCATTTACCTAATTAGTCCTTCCGCATTCTCACTCGCTCGCCACCGATTGTCGGCCACTCCGCATTCCTCTCTCTCTCTCTCTCTCTCTCTCTCTCTCTCTCTCTCTCTCTCTCTCACTCTCGAGCACAATGCTCCAAACGGTTCTTTGCCCGGCTAGCGCTTATCGCTCGGCTTTTTGTTTTCGATTTGGCTTCTTGCCCACTACACTCCCGCGCGGCGGCTCTCCCCTCGGTAATAGATTATTGCGTTATTAGAGCTTAGCTGCTACGTTATTAGCAAAATCGCGCGAAAACTCGACCCCCCCCCCCTTACTCGTTATATTTTCTCAGCAGCTTCATCCTTCTTTTCGGTCTGACGCGTCTTTTATTCAACGAAATTTCAAGCTCAACACACGCCAACTTCAACTGTAAGCCCATTAGTCCGCGATCAATTCGAAAAGCTAGTCCCGGCAGAACGAAGATACGAAGTTCGCGTTAGAAAAGCGACTGTGCGAACGACGCCGGTGCGCGACGTCGACGACTTACAGTCCCCTCTCTCCCTTCCGAGCGCGTCAAGCGTCGGGCTGGGGGTCTTTAATTAAAAGTTTACGCGAAATTTTGCGGACGCCAACGCTCCGGCGCATTTTAATGACCTCGGCTTTTCCTCAGCCCTAAATTGTTCTCCCTCCCACTCGCTTTCTTTCTTTCTCTTTCTCTCGTTGGAATTCCAAGTGTCATATTGTAATAAGAGCTTGAAATTTTGCAATCCGAAAAATAAAGGGATAAATATGGAAATTTAAACTATTGTTGAGATAACGTTGATTCATTGTTGTTATCTATCACGCCCTGCCGACTTGTTGGATTTGCTAATTTCGTATAAACAGCTCGATGCAAAACTCGTGTATACCTAAGTATATTTAATTTAACTTGGAACAATACGGAAATAAGTAGTTACGGACGCTCGACGTCTGACCACGCTCGGTGATAAGTGGCCGTTACTACTTGTTCGTTAAAAATTAGCAGACATATTTTTATTACGAATTTCGACAAAGGATATAGACAGTGATAACTATGTCACATTAAGAAATTCCAATGGCCGCCGACCAAGGGAGTATCTCTCGAAGCCTAAGTACGTCATTTAGAAAAGGTGAGAGGCGGGCGCTGGTATAGAGGAGAAATTGAGAAGGGCAAGAAAACTGCCTTGGAGGTAATGCTGTTGCGCTAACGAAACCTGGATCAGGAGAGATATAGTTTCTGCCTAGGACTGTGCGCTAGGGCAAGGAAAGCAATTATTGGAATGATGGATGGGCCCGGGGCGCCGGGCACGACCACCACCAAAGCGCCCTCGATCCCAAACTAAAGAGAGAGTCTCTCACTCTCCGTCTAGTCTCATCTCTCGCTCCATCCACTTTGCTTTGCAGCACTTCCCCCCTCTCTCTTTATTTTTTCAGCATACAAAACCGGGCCCTGTTCATAGATATCTGGCTGCCCGAGACACCCACCCCTTTTTCTCCTCCAATACGTCATACTCCCTTCACGGCATACAAATTCCTTCATTATCGTTAATATTCGACCAGTCACAGCGACGCTTATTTCTTTTCTTGCTTTTTTTATTTCCCGAGCTCGGAAGGGCCAGATTTTACAATCGCACGCGCGTTGCATTAGATAGAAGGGAGAATCCGCTTGGAAATCTCGTCTTGAAGCGAGAGTGAGTCAATCTTGCGCACTCCACGACTGCTCATTTAGAGCATCGTAGAGACTTTAGCAGGAGGTGGCTCTGTCTCACTCGCGTCCGGCTAGACGGCAGTGTTTTAGACGACGTGCCGAGAAGAGAGAGAGAGCGCTAGAGTGGGAGGAGCAGCAAATCAGCGGGACCGACAGAATCCGCGGGGTACCCGACAGCCTCCTCCTCCTCACTCACTGTGCTTGGCCCGTCCCAATCACCGTTTCCGCTTTAGGGTTAAGCGACGCTGAAGCTACTGACGTCGTCTTTTGGCTCTGCAAATTATTATTGACAATGCAATTACAACGTTCTTACTGCGCTCTAAAGCTATTTAATTAATAATTTTCCATTAATCCCGTTTAATTAGATTTGCAAAACTCCATTTAATTAAGCCGTCAATTCAGCCTTGCCCTTTTGTTTAACGCTAAACCTATTAGATGCCCTTTCGCGATTCGACGTAGAATTAACTAGAAATTCACAATTCACTCTGCATCCCCGGCAAAAGAACAATCTCCGTCACTTCCTTAGCCTCTTTCTCTAAGCGTGTATATCCAGAAATCGCTTTCATCGAGAGCACGATTTTTTGGTTTATTATTCTCCGAAAATGCCTTAAACAAAAGCCCCGCGTCCTTGCAAAGCGCAATGAGACAAGAACAATCTGTATGCCTAGATCCCCGAGTTTCTTCACCTCGCTCTCTTCCTCTTTCTCTTTCTCGTATCCTTCTCGTTTTCAGCTCGCTCACCAACATACACGCAAACGTCGAATATAAGCAAAATTAATTCACAAAGGCAATAAAGCACGCCGGGCCCGAGAGACAGAAGCGCATGTAAATGCGTAGGCGTGTTCCGAGAAGCGCAAAAGGGCTCCGTTCCCCCCTGCCCTCTCCCTCCTTCATCTCCCAGCTTCCCTCTCGCTCTTTCATTCTCATCCGCGAGGAGGAAGATCGGCCTCTCTACGTCCCCCCTCCTCTTCCGTTATATTCGGCCGCCAGATTCAAACGAGCTCCTTTTCGCATCTCGTAAACAGCTACGGGCTGTCCGAAAGGAATATTGCCCGGCAATGACGAGGGGGGGGGGCAAGAGAGGGAAGGAAAAGGAGGAGCGAGGGGGCGCGCGTATAGTGGCGCGCCGCTTAGTATTCGAGAAGAAAAAGGTAGAAGAAGAAGCGGGGCGCCGATAAAGGAGGAGATCCGGTGATCTTCGCACACTTGCGCCCAAACGAGAGAGAGGCCACGCACGCACAAGCCCCCTGGAGCCAGCAGCAACAACGATGATGGCGCGATGGCCCCGAAACTTTTCGGGGAAAGAAGCGGCGGCGGCGGACGGATGGCCGGACTCTTTCTCTCTCACTCGCGGGGCCAAGGCCCTGCTGCAGCAAAGAGAAAACGTGGAAGGACGAGAGACGAAGGAGAAGAAAGGAAAGAAGAGGGCGGGTAGGCGACGGGGGGGGAGAGAGGCGAGTAGGGCGCGAGAGAGCTCACGAAAACAAATTACGAGGCGGCGTCTGTTTGTTGTGCGCGCGCCAGCGTTGCTGCTGCCGCTGCTCCTTGTCCGAAACGAGCGGGAAGCCAGCACCCCCCTCCCCTCGTCCTTCTTTCGGATCCTGGTAGCACAAGCAAGCCAGAGTTGCATTCCGTTCGGCTCATCCTCCACTACCTTTTTCTTCTTCTTCTTCTCCTCCTCCTCCTCTTTCTTGGCCCCCGCGAGAGTCCCTTGGCGGGAGCGCGCGAATTCCAGCGCGCCGCTTTCGTCGATGATAATCGGACGATATTAAAAGCCGGGCCCCGTAGCCGCCACCGCCAGCGCCCCGTTGCTGCCATCGCTGCTTCATCTCCGGCAATTAGAGGCTAGCAAGTTCGGACTACGGCATTTGCATGATATAATTGATCGCGAGTATTGAAGCCCGAGTCTGGAAAACTCAACTTTACCGCTTATGACGGACTTGCATATACAAGTGAAACGTGGGTTTTAAGCTTGTTTGATTTTTAGAAAATGAAGCTTTTGTCTGGCTCGACGGCATGTAACTACTTAAAATTTCATACTAATGGTACTGTTTACAAAAGTACCGTAAGTCTTTACGAAAATGTGAAAAATTGTAACTATAAATAAACAATAATCATAATAATCATAACAATAATAATAATAATAACAAACACAATAATATAGTATGAGTAAATAAAATTTTGTATTTTTGTTGTTTCAGGTAAGGCTCGAGCTTACTTCGAGAGGCTTTTTTATCGATAAAACCCATAGCCGTGAGTACAATCTAAAATCTAAACGCATTTAACCTCAAAGTCGTTTACGATCTGAATGAAGACATATAGTAAATTCCAATTTGTTACGAAAACTTTGATAAGCGGCTCCAGTCACTTCCTCTCCAGTAGATAATGTAGCCCGAACCCCCTTCGATAAATGCCTTTCATTGATGAACAGAAAAGAAAACAATTTCAGAATGTGCAGGCCTCGCTGATAACCGCCCGAGAGATATCGTGCCGCGATGAATGAAGCAATGCTTTTTTAAATCCGAAGGCCCTCGGTGAATTTACTCGGCTACTTGGCATAAACATCGTTGAAATAAATTAATTTTTCCGCTTCTTTGTTTGTTTTTTTTTAATAAAAAAAAACATCTGCTGTAATAAAATGCAGGTGCGTTTAGCAGGTCTCCAGAAGAAATAGACTCGAACGAGTATAGGTGACGAATGAAGTTTCTCCGAGCGAAGCAACGGTACACTTGTTGAAGCACACATCAATCACAATGGAGCGTTCTGGGCCCAAACTTCCAATAGCATTGTCATCTTGACAAATAACAGTTTCTTTCTTTTTTTTTATTGCGTTGCAGCGCGTAACAAGCGGGGTGTAGACTATTGAAAGCTTCCTTCGTTCTTGAAACTCATCATTTATCTGAAAATAATCAGTCAGTTTCTTAGTCACTGCGATTCTATGAATATTTCCTCCGAAGAAAATCCGTCCCAATCGTTGTCGAGGAGAGAGTAGCGGGGCAGCTTTTTTTCCGTTGCATCTAAAACCGAAGCGCCGTCAGATCATCGATTACGTAAAGCCGTGGGCAGGCGCCAATTGCATTGCTCGGGCGACGCCAGTCCCGAGCAGATAAGGCCTCTCTCGACCAAAGCGAGAGAAAGAGAGAGGAAGAAAAAAATAAAATAAAATAAAAAAGGTAGTAGGAGGAGTAGGGCTTATACATATATGCAGGCGCGAGAGTCGTGGCAGCTTATCTGGCGCGCGGATCTACCGATACGCGTTACACGCTGTACATACTGCCCTCCTCTCCCCACCCACCTCTCGTGATGGCGGCACGCATGACGAGGATCAAACGGAGGGAAGAGCCGAGTTGGAGGCGGAGACACACACACACACACGCTCATCGCGTGCGCTGCTCTCGGCTGCTGCCGCTGGCATGCGACGCGTCGAGCGCGTCACTTCGGTATTTGTGTCAAAGTGGCGACAAAACAACGCGCAAGCGCTCTATACACTCGTCGCTTGACATTGCCTCATTTTCCATGCTGCGCGACCAAGACGTTGAGAGAGGCAAAGAGAGAGAGCTTTTCTCGCTCGTGTCCGCAGGAATGCGCCGAACTTTTACATAATCGCGGCACGTATGGCGAGGGAGAGAGAGAGGATGATGAGTTGCTGCTGCTGCAGCGACTGCGGCTACAGTAGAGCCGTTATCTGTTGGAATTTTTAGGTTTACTGTTGTTTGTTTCGCACGCGGCTTCTATTTGCCGCTGCATGCCAAGGTGATACTCGAGAGGTCTGATTATTTTTCCTTTTTCTTTCCTTTTCTTCCTTTTTTTTTGTTTTTACTTCAGATCCTTTTGGATTTTACTGGAAGCTGATGTTTTATGTAACGTGTTTGTTTGTTTGTTGGCTTGGATTAGATAGCTGGCTCGGTCATGCCAGGTATAACTTCGGTTCACCTCGATCGGCTGATGTACAAAAACAGATGAGTCAGTGCAAGAACCTCAAAATTATATTGACGTATACGGCTGAACTTTGAAAGCGTCAACGAGACATAAAAAAAAACTACGTAAAACGTGCATCCGAGTACAGAAAAATCTCGAGAGTATAAAAAGAAAATCAATGCTCGAAGTGGGGCACGTCTAGCTCTCACACACACCTCGAGAAAAGTTCCTTTTTCCAAAAGTTCTTGAGCGCAGTAATCGACTCCGGCTAACGCATTCCTTTTTGCCACTCGAAAACTCAAAATCCAGTCACACCTGACTCTCCCACCCCCCTTCCGCCGTCGCATTTCTTCTAGTTCCCGTTGCGTTCCACTTCCTCTTTTCCTTTTCCTCTTTTTTCGGACAAAGGACGTAGCTTCAGCAGCAGCCCGTGGGAGGCCCTGTTATTGCGAAATGCACGTTCGCTCGTTAGCGCTACAAGTCTCCCGAGAAATACGCGTGGGTGAAGGTATTTTTCAACTAGTAAGAGAGAGAGAGATAGTTTATAGGGCGTGGCGCACTATATAAGTGTAGTCCATGTCGCGCGTACAACTACAAAATTGGCCCCGATGCTCGGGAGAGAAGCTTGCTAGATCGCGTTTTGTAATTGCAGCGCGCGCGTATCGTCGATCATTACGTTTGCACTTATTTTCCAAGAGCTTGCATATCGCTTGTAAATATATCTGGGCTGCCTCTTTTTGCCAAATAAGAGAAAATCTTGGCTTATACTTCCAAGAGATGTACGCGAGTCGTGCTCGGGTCGGTAATTCACAGGCACGCTCGTGTCCTGTCGATACACGCGAACGCGTGCAATAGCCTCTGCGTCGGATGTATCGCGAGGAGGAAGCCCGCTGCTGCTGCTTGCGCGTACTTTTCCAGTCGCGCATCTCATTTCGCGGTCGCTCTTAGTCTGGCTTTCGCAACGGCACTCGTTGCCGAGCTCTCTCTCTCTCTCTCTCTCTCTCTGACCGCCACTGTACTCCGCGGCTCTCTTACGAGAAAAATCGTGGAATGCTCATAAGCGACTTTGTCATGTAATAGGTACTCTTTAAATTGAATATTCACAAAATGCTTGAATTATTATACCCTGAGCTTTTATAAATAATAGCCAGCATTACTGTATATGGATTTTATGACGACCGGTATTAATGAAGAAAATAAAACTTCTAATCAGCTCAGACAAATATTAAAAAACCCAGACTTTAATAAAAATATCATCTCAGTTGAAATATAATTTCCTGAACGAGATGAGATACTTTGCAGATGGAAAAGTAGCCTAGAGCGTAGTGAGAGGGTGAAGGGCGAGGTTAAGTCAAGGAAGGGCCAGAGGTAAGTGGGTGAGAGGAATTCGGAAAAGAAAATTCCGGGAGGGAGTAGAGGTGGAGAAGGAAGAGGAGGTGCGGCCTGGAGAAGATTCAGGACGGTTTAGCCCCTACACCTTGGCTTTGAGACTCTCTCGGCTTAAAGGTCTCTCTCCTCCCCCCTCCTCCTTTCCCCCGGCCTCCCATATAGCCCGTTGAATCTCACCAGCTCCGTTTCATCTCGAGGTCTCCGCTCTCTCTCACTCGCTCTCATCGGCGTCCTTTATTTTTCTCTCGCGCCCATTGTCGGCCACCCGCCAGCATATAATGCATCTTAAACGGCGGCGCCTCAAAGATCGACGCCTGCTGGCGCACCCTTCACTCCTTTTCTTCCTTTCTCCTTCTCTTTCTTTCTCGCTATCGCTTTGAAATTCTTCAATATAAATTAGATTCCCGAACGAGGGAACGACGGCGCTACGGGCTGAGGGAGAAAACGGCGCTCGAGCAGGAGAGATATTTTGAAATTGAGTGTGTGAGAGAAAGAGAGAGGGAGAGAGAGAGAGTGTGTGTCTTGGGAAGGAAAAGAAAAAGAGCGTGAGGAGCGGGTGGGACGAGGTGAGAGAGAGAAAAGAAAGCCCAGAAGAATTTTCATTGGAATTTTTTTCTTACCGAGCGAAAGAGTGAGCGACCGAGGGGGAGGAGGAGAGAGAGTCACACTCTCTCGCGCGTGTATGGGCTTCTGGGATTAAACAGGCATGCGACGGCTTTTCGACTTGAATTGTCAGCTCTTTTCTGGTTATGAAAGGCATTTTTCATATCGGGAACATTTTTGGCTATACTTCCGGCCGATAAAATTGTACGTTGGCTGTTCATTGTATACAACAGCTCTCTTTTTCAGTTGGCAGTACAATTAACTTTTGAAAATTGCTTCGCACTGTACTTACGGAAAAATGTAATTAGCGAAAAAGTACGATTTCACACACTGAGAAAAATCGCTCAGTAAAAATTATTTTAATTCTAGCAAAAATTACTATATTTTGTAGGAAAGTTGATACTTACTCGGAATTTAATAAAATT